>LS514501.1:872161-915916 GCA_900490845.1 Pristionchus japonicus
ACAGATAGAATCACTGTAGAATGGCGAGTCGGTGCACGTTCTCTTCGAATATTCAACGCCAGCGTAGGGGAGTTTATCTGAAGTGAGAAGTTCAAGAGAGAGCATCAAGCTGCCCACGAACTCTCCCTCTTTCTCGTCTTCTTCTTCATCACCAGTCCTTCCTTTCTCACGTCAGTGTACCACGAGATCAGCTCGATCAGTGGCTGCAATAGAAACACGTCATTGATTCAATCCTGAATAGCCTAATCTCACCTGCATTCCCATCTCCTTGGCAATACCCAGAGGAGTGGCACCCAGTCCATTGGGGATGATCTGCGTGAACCATCTTCTCTCTGATCAATCGATCTCCTCTCCCTTACCGTACTCGCGTGTGCCTCCAACAGCATTCTCACTGCGGCCTCACTTCCTCTCTGCACTGCCAGATGGAGAGCCGCGCAATCTGAGAGGAGGGAAGGAGAAAGGAGATGACGAACTCACTCAGTTCTACTTCACAACACCACAATTTCAAACACTCTGTTACACACTCTCTCATTCTCGATTCGGCAAAGGAATAAGTGATTCGATGCATCTACGTCAAAAGCACTGCAAAGGGTTTTTAAAAAACGAGATGAGAGCAGAAGAGGGTATCCGAGCAGGGTCTTGTAAATTAAGAGCAGGCCATCTCCTCACTTTCCGTGTCCACACAATTGACGTCCGATCGATGATCGAGAAGCACCTGCGAAGTTATCGATTTTTGGCTCGCTTCTCTCTATTATTCACCTTCATCACTTCGAGATTGTTGAAGAGTGCCGCCCAATGGAGTGCACTGCGGCCTCGATATCTCCACATCGTGTACTGCAATCATTGAGTTCCTTCCCTATATTTGCTCCTCTTCTATTTCATAGGCCACCACAAGTTGGAATCAAAAACTAGGCTTGGAAGCTGTCAAGTTGCCTCCAAGGAGGATGACAACTTGCGACAGCACACTAGTTTCTCATCTCCCCTACATGGTTTCCCTGATGGAGAACATCGGCGCCCGCCGCAATCAGAATCTCCGCGATTTGAGCACTCGCCACTCCTCCTGAAACGACAATCGGATATCATATTTTCTAGAGAAATACTTTATTTCACCTTGCGCAGCCATGGCCAGCGGCGTCCTGTCAGAGTCGTCCACCTCATTGATCTGCAATTAATCAATTAAGAAACTAATTAAAGTAATGAGTGTTTACATTGTTTCTGACGACAGGGAAAGTGAGCAGCCACTCAACACACTTGATATCGTCTTGAGCAACGGCCAGATGGAGACAACTCGCTTCTGCAAGGGGGTAGATGGGTGATCGACTTAGGAGGTAAGGGAACTTATGCCGTTCTATGCCAGACCCTAACCCCTCTCTTATGGAAGAGGCAGACAGACTCATGGAGAGAGATAAAGTTTTCATAGATCCACCCCTCCCTTCAAGGAGTGGAGTCGAGGTTGCGGGCCTTGGCACGGAACGACATACATTTCAATAATAGATTACCGGAAGAAGTGATAGCAGCAGGATTGGCTCCCCATTGGACGAGTCTATCACAGATGGAAGGACGGAGGGCAGTGATCGCTATGGAGAGAGGACTGCAGCCCTCTGCAATGGACAATATCCAAGTCAATCCACTCAATCAACTCCCTACTTACTGTCATCGGAATGATTAACATTCGCTCCAGCCTTAATCAATTCATTAACGTCGTCGAGCATCAACAGAGAGGGCTGAAACGTATTCAATTATCGACCACCACCGATATCAGGTCGACCTTCTTCGATGCAATCAACCAGAAGAGAGGAGTCCTTCCCTGCTCGTCCATTATATTCACATATTCTTGGCGAATCTAGTAATGCTTCAGTAGGATTAAAGGCACTTATGTAATTACCGGAAGGGCAATCCTAGAAAGTGAGTATGCCTCTTCGTGGAGAGGTGTTGGATAACGACTGTATGGATCACGAGGAAGTTCTTGAACAGGTATTATAACAGGAGCTGAAATGTCGTGGACAATTCATTGCAACAGATATTTCCTATACCTTCTATTTCCGATTTAGGAGGAACCCAAATAGAGGCAGATACGACACGAAACCCAATCAGAAGCATGGGAACAGCGATGAAAACCATGCAAACTGTAAAATAATCGAGAATACATCACAAAAAAATTAACTACCGCACCCTGCCGTATCCCGTCCAGCTGTTCTAACTTTCAATGCACCATTTAGTAATGTTTACGAACAACAACTTTATTCGAACAATTAGTGAACACTTGTTAGGGTTTGTAAAAATCAACAAAAGTATGAAATTAAAACAACAACAAGTAGCAAGTTAGTTTGTGTTATAACGGCTGAAACATTACAAAATGGTGAATTGTTAAAAGGAAACTACGTGTGAATAACTTCTACTTGGTTGATCGGGATACGGCAGATTACGGGTGAGTGGTGTTACCCGCGAGGATGGTGGATCCATTGTTTTTCTTTTGCGACGAGAAACCATTGCACTTGAGAAGTCCATTGAAATTCTGTAGAATAAAACAATCACAATCGAGTCTCACCAAAACTAAAATACCTCCTTGCAGGCGAGTGAATCGAGCAGCTTCTTTGCAGTCTCGCCATCCGCAGTGCACTCAGAATCGTGTTTGCACACTTCGTGTAGGAGATCCAGATTGACCGTGATGTATCTGTTCTCATTCGATACACTTCTGCGGCCACGAGAGAGGACTTTCTCGAGAGAGTTCTTGTACTTCTCGAGGTGAGCATTGTGTTCCGGTTTATACACCAGAGGCGTTCTGTAAGGAACCGCTACTTCGTTATCAAGAAATGGGTCCTACCTCAGTGGTTCAGAGATGTTTGCGATGATTTCTCTTTTGTTTTCCCACCAGAACTGTTCCGAAACAGCAAGAGAGAACTGCAGCTTGGTAGAATTTTTGTAGATTTTCCTAAATTGTACATAAGCAGGCGAATAAAATAACAACAAATGAGCTACTCACTCCTCGTCTTTGGCAATCAGAGTCCTCAGGGAGCATTCAAGGTCGCATGTTCCAGACGAAGTAAGGCATCTCTCATTGCAGACTCGATTAGTAGAGCACTCATATCCATCGTAGAGACATTCCTTTCTCTCACATTCCTAGACGACAGATTTATTTTTAACATTTCTGACAATGACAAACCCAGTCGCACTTTCCGTTCGCCATTGCTTCGAAACAGTACCACGGATAGGGGCACTTCTTGAAAGGGTGCGCATTACCTTAATCAACAAATCAGTATGATATATCGTCAATATTGTGAATACCTTTCTCATCGCACTTGTCCAAATTCTTACGACTGCACACAACTTTCAGATATGGCGGTTCGCACCCTGAAACTCCTGTGTTCCAAAACCAAACAAAAAATAAAGATAAAACTTGCCCTTATCCTCGCCACAATACTTCTGCTCGAGTTCCTTCTCAACTTTATCGAGATGAGAGACCTCAGAGTCGATGTGCTCACAGATTCTTCCCCAGAAACCTACAATTCCATGCTCCGTGGAAGCCCCAGAGTACGAACAAACCTTCCGGACAATTGCATCCCCAGATACTGTCACCGAATGCGCATGTTCCGCCATTTTTGCAGTATTGGTCGCTAGAAGCCGAATTTAATTAATTGAACACTGAACGAATACACCTGCAGTTTCTGTCCTTCTTTGAGCAATCCGGATCATAAACACCGACATGGCAGACACAGGGTTCTTCATTGGTAGTCCCGCACTTGTACGTTCCAGTTTCGAAGCACTTCTGTAATGATATGCCAGGAAAATAAATTAAATATAAATAAAATTTATCACGTACCGTGCACGTGGAATTATTGAATCCTTGGCATACGAGGGCCAGGCCCAAGAACAGAATGAGTTTTAGAATCATGATTGTATCATGCACCTGCAAATTGAATTTATAAAAACTTGATCAAAGAAAGCTTAAAAATAACAAACAAGGAGAATAAGGAAAAGTCGAAATTTTTTTGGGCCTACCATATACCCGACCGCAACGCGTGAAAGTTCGATATTTCCTGAAGTGGTCCTGCACAGAGCCGCGAAATTTGAAAACGTTCGTTATAGGACCCTGAGAAATGCAACGTACGGTAATCACTATTAAATGTTCAATTGAATTAAAATTTTTTGATCGAAGTTGTTTGCTCCCTCGCTCATTGTTTTTTGTTGGTTATTTTCTCCATATGTTGGGTAGATATCGTTCCTTTTGTTTTCGCGCTAATTGGGGCATTTGTTGTTTATTCATCTTGTTGTGCTAGTTATCTAAACATCTTATTGTTTCTGATTCAAATGGTGTAAACTTTTTCCCGGACGTCCAAAGTTCGTCCACAGCATTTGGAATTTCTAATTTGCTATTTGAATTCCTGGTTGCTCTATGCAAAGTGCTAAGTGAGAGGAGTGCATTTCATTTCTCCTCTCATTCTCGTATTTCTGTTCTCCTTTGGTGGGCTGTCATGATGAGTAGAGAAAAGTTAAAGGACACTCCAGCTCTTCCGAGTCTCCAAAGATGCCCTATTTGTTGGATCAAGAAAGTGAAGGACCAGCTACAGGTTCGATTTTTTAAAATTATCAATCGATGATACAGTACTCTAAGGTACTTCCGTGCGGGCATCAGTTCTGTGAGCAATGTGTGGCTGCCACGACCACGGGAAGTGGAGCAAGTAAGGGAGTGCCCAGACATTACTGTCAAACCGAGAATGGACAGGTTTCCTCTGCCCCGATGTCCATTGTTGCGAGTCTCGTTGCATGGAACTGATTGTGGACGAGATGGCAGGTATATTGCTTGATCTCTCCCCTCCCCTTTCTGATCGTCACTCTTGCAGAAGGAGAGCAGAAGTTGATCACTATCGGAGGTGGCAGTGGAGTCAACGTCAGTGTTCTCAATCTCGAAGACTGCACGAAGTACCGTAATCTTCCTTACTTACCGTATTCAACTATTCGATCGATCGCAGATGTGACTGTCTCAAAGGAGCCTTCTCATGCCCGAATCGAGCTCGTCTCGAGGTGTGAAATCGATCGATACAGTATACAGTACTACTTTTAGATGACAAACTGTCGTCATATGATCTGTTTCGATTGCATCGAAGAGAGAATCGCTCTGGCTGTTCAGACGAGTAACGATCCCATCTAGTATCTCAATCACCTCTCTTTCTATCCCAGGAGAACGTCCCAATTGCCCGATTGCAATGTGTTCCAATCTTCTGACGAGAGGAGAAGTGAGCAAGTTGATGTGGAGATCTCCGAAGATGATCGAGATGTGTCGATCCATCTCCCCTCTCTTCCCTGAGAAAGACGACATAGAGGAACCGGTACGATTCAGTACTTGCTCGGTTTTCGGCCACTTTTCGACCTTCTAACAGGCGAGATATGGTCACAGTGAGAGTCGGCCGAAACCCGAAGTGGTGCTAGAAATAATAGATTTTCTATTCTATATCGAAAACGTCAGGGCAAGGATGATCTCCTCGTGACGTCATCCATCTATGGACACGATTCAACAATCAAGGCTATCGTAGTTCCCATGCACGCTCTCGTCGGTTGGTCCTCCCTCCTACCTTCTCTCACTTCATCGACATCCCTCTCTCAGGTGATATGGTCACAGCGTGTCTACAGCAGCAGAGAATGACCAAGAACAGAATGACTTCCACTCTCGGCATATTCATTCGTACTCCCATCACTAAAGGTTAGTCTGATTAGTGCTGAAAAAGTAGCCATGGACAAAAATTCACAGGTTGTGAGATATGGTGTAGGGGTTATTTACTATTTCATTTCTGCCAGGAATGGGAGAGTAGTGTGCAATTCCAGGTCGAGCAGTGTACGATCAAGTGGATCTGAAGGAGCTCTCGAAGGCTCAAGTCAAGGATCAGGGCTGGCCTCAGAAACTCCAGTTAGTTATCGATGTGGATGAGAGACTGAAGAAAGCTCACAAATCGAAGAATTGGAAACCGTAGTAGATCAACGTATGATCAAGTAAATGATCGTGTAGAGAGATAAATCCATGTTATTTCAAGAAGTGCAGTACGCTACGCAAACCCACTAACTTTCGATTGCTAGATCTTTGCGTCTTCATTGTGGCAAACTTGTTTCAGTAGCATAGTTGTGAACAGTGTTCCCAACGATGTTTGCGAATATCTTCTCGCTTTCATGTCTAATAGTCAGTAATGATCTATGTAGTTATGGGATACGTGTATGCTCGAATGCCTGTAAGGCGGTCACACGTATGCTCGTGATATGCGACGAAGTGGGTGAGAACTTCCGCTCTACTTCACTTTTCGGATTCCTAAGCCTATCGTCTATAGAAAAAAGACACTCGAGATGGGGAACGATATACAGATATTCCTCATGGCGACGTAGATAAGTGCAAGATCAGAATATGCAGTAATACTTTATTCACCGGTGATCGTGATCGTGTGTACAAGTGTCATGTAGGGGGAAGAGGGGATTGCAACGGGATGAAAAGGGGGCGGAGTCTCCCTCCTACACACACTTGCCCTTCCTGCACGTACGACCCTTGGGGCACTCGCATCTGCAATTTATAATCGATATTCAATCAATACTGTCTGATTACCGTACCTGCGACAGTCGCCTCCATCGGTGGTCAGGCACATTCCCCCGGTGGGAGGCACGTTGAACGCATCCTGAAGGGGATTATTGATTGTTGACGAAAACCAATCGATACTCAAAGATCAAGGATCAATTTCTTACAGCGTAGCTGACAGCAGTGGTCATGATGAAGACAAGAGCGAAGAGAAGGACGAAGAAACGCATTCTGGAATTGAAAAAAAATGTTATTGGACGGAAGTCTTTGCAGAAAACGCGTCATTCAAAGGAAGAATACAGCATTGACAGGTTCGATAAGAAAGAAAGAAGTACACATCAGGTTCGGAAGAGTGGAGTGAAACATTGCGAAGGTAGAGAAGAGGTCAATAGGCTGAGAAGGCGAACAAATAATGAGGGAGAGGAGAAGTTTCTCGAATTATTGCCAATGCAGAGCCTACAATCACGTGTGAACTAAGAAGATCTCTGAGAATAGAGAGGATATCAGCTCCTTAGTCACTCTCAAACATATCTCTCCCTGCCACAAAGATGAATCTCGAGGAAACTGTCAAGTATCACCTCTCGACTAGCAACTACAATATGGCCTATTGTCTGGTGATGAGTCACAGGTTGTTACGACTCTAGGTAAAGGGGAATGATTTGCAAGGAATGGGATAGATCGAGTTCGAAAGTTCGGCTAACTATCCATGTTTTATACTCGTTGAAGTAGGCGGAGTCTCGAGTGGTTTGTCGATCAAAATCGTCGCTAGGGCTATTATGAAGAGTTTGATGTTTCACGAGAGGAGTGAAAAGTGGCGGAGGGAATTCGGGAAGTTCCGATTACGAACGTTTATGTACCAGCGGTAGCTCAATTTGCCCAGGAAATTGTACGGAACGAAGGGAGAAGACGAGTCTGAATCTAACAGATGAATTATTCTCGCTGAAGTAGTCACACATTGCACAATCTTCAGCAACAGTCCGCCTTGAATGCACTTTCCTGTTTACCCATGTGATCACGAATTCAAAGCACTTTCTCTACTGAATTTGATTGGATTTCATCGGGAATTCCTTCCATCAAATCAGAGATCAATAGACTACGAGGGGGAATTAGGAGAGAAAGCAGCGAAACACGTCTACTCGAGCACGAGATTTATTGCCCTTCGGAGGGAAAAGTGGTGAGTCATAGAAGGAGAGAGAGGGTTACCGAGTAGTATCCACACAGAGAGACCCACGATTGTTATAACGAGAGGAAGGGGAGAAGTGAGGGAGGGGAGATTATATTTTCCGTTTGTTTGATCGTTCGATGAACATTGGGGAAGGATTAGGCAGTAGATGTAACGAGGGAGTGGGAAGGGATAGGGTAAGCGAAATTATGGTCGAATGGGGCTCAAGCTGCGCTCTTTGTGTAGACACTGTTCACAATATTTTATTGAAAAGAGAGAAACGGATTTTTACAGAGTAAAAAGACGAAAGAATGAGCTGGAGAACCGTGATAAGGATAAGGTCATCGACAGAAAGATGAAATCACCACTCTGACTAAGCTGTTATATATCGAGAAGTTACTGTGTGAGTCGGATCAAACGTGTACACATAAATGGAAATCTGACTAACATGAAAACCAGTGCATCAGATTGCCTTGTAGAATGTGAATGCGTAGTCGAATGTTCCACAGAGAGAAATACTTCTCATCTCGAAATCTCCATCGATTCCCCATTCAATGCCGAAGGAATTACGAAGGATCCAGATTTCACTGAAAAAAGTGAAGAAAAACATTCGGATTGATCCAAGCGAACTAACTCTCCATTCCTCATTCCGTATCCAACAGCCACAGTCGGTTGGTATCCAAGAATCGTTCCATTCGTGCAATCAGGAGTGTACAGGCCACTCTTGTAGAAGAAGAACGATCGATTGACAGGAACCTCTGAATAATATTCTATTCGAAAGCCGAATAGGTTTTACTGACCAACAATGACTGCTCCAACTTTGGCAAGGAACTGCTTGATATAAGTTGAAGCCGGAATAGTTGTCTGAATCAATTTCGTTCATTAGATAAGTTTCTGATGACTTCACCTCTACGATGTTATAGTATGAATCCTCAGCCATATGCGAACCGAGCAGCAGACAAGGTTGCTCATATTTGTATCTCTGCATCTTGCGTATTGAACAAAAATCTGATTTAGTTAACGGCCTACCGTTACATTCCCAACAACATTGTGCCATTGCTGGCTCTCATCGAATGGAAGAACATTCTCCAATACCATTCCATTCTCTTCAGCGGCTCTGAAACAGACTCGACAAATTAGACTCAGTACGCTCCTCTTTACTATCATTACCTTTGGTATCATTGCCTATCGTTACCTACAAGGGAGAGAGAATACTGAGAAAAGATAACCGATTCACGTACTTCATGGCTCTGAACGTTTCTCCTCCCTCACAGTGATGATTGGAGTCATCAGCCAATAGCATCTGAACGGATAATCTCTCTCCATTCGTATCCACTTTCGATTCCAGAAGGCTCGTAACAGCGAAAGCGTAGCCAGCATTGCACGAAGTTCCTTTTGAGTTGGTGAGATATGTCGGAATAGATTCAAATTTACCTTGATTCCTCACTGCACGAATATTTCCATTGCGTCTCAAATCAGCTCTTGACGGTATTTTATCGTGATTGTCGTACAGAGTGGCTCCGTCGATGTAATTCTCTTGCTGAAGCATAATGTAAAAAAATAAACCAAAAAAATAGAAATCCGTGTGTTTCATCTGAATCCTTGGAGTAATAAGTGTGAATGTCACATCTCTTTCGCGTATCGGTTCTCTTCCGATCTCGCACAGGAATAAGCAACTGAGACATACATAATCGTTGACAAATAAAGTGGAACGGATATTTAACCTTTCGAAGTTGTCCCTCCGATAAATCTGCGAATTGAGTCTCTCCGAAAGTAACTGAACCAGTAGAGAAGAATCTCATGTTGGAAACGTAGTTGTCCAACCCTTTCGCAGAGAAAGTACGGTTGAACCTGAATATAGAATCCCTTCGTTGAAAAGAGTGTGCAGTTACCGCTCCGTGAAGTTTCGATAAACGTCTATGTACTGTTGTGGGTATCCAAACGATGCAATTTGCGGAGGCTGAGTTGCCGACGTCGTTGTGGATTCCGGAGAACTTGTCGTTGATGTCGACGATGAACTTGCCGATTCAGTCGATGATGAAATCTGAAAGTTCAATTACTTCACACCACTTCGTGGTATAGAAAGCTGTATCTACCTCCGTGCTAGTCACTGTTTCCGTAACATTCTCGTGAAAAGAAAGAGCGGCGATGTCAATGATTGCTTCCAAATCGCTGAAAGTAATCATTCATAGAGAAAAAAGGAAACTTTCTCACGTAACAGCTGTGGCTTCATTCTCAACAACAGATGTCCGTTCAGAAATCGAGATGGCCAAATGAGAGATGTTGATGATGATCAATGTTCCGATCAGAATAAAGAGAAGGACGATTGCGTATCTAAATCACTTATTATGTTGCTTATCAAACAAATAACTCACTTGATTCTCTTCATGGACGCAGTCTCTGCTGGTTTATCGAATTCTACCTCCATCTCGACCACATCTTGTCGCGATGAGTACTACAATGTTTGAAAGTAAAAAGGCAAAAAAATCGATAATTAACCCTTGCACTAGCAGTCACACTTCCGGAGTAAGCAGGATTAATCAGATTAGGGAGATCTTCAGAGTCATTCAGTAGAGGCAACGACCCACTCCGAGAGGGATCGGCCATTCCTGAAAGAAGGATGTGAAATATTGAAGGAAGACATTTGGATGAGATGGTGAATGTAATGGCGGAGGTAAATGCCACTGCAACAGAGAAGAGATTTGCTATCAATCTTTTATCTTCTATCTTCTCACTTCAGAGTGTGATTTTCGAACACATGACTTGGAGACTTGTGAAACTGATTGAGAGGATGTGCTTCTTGATTGCTTGAAGAAACCGTATGAGAGAAATACCAGACAAGTGTCATTTCATTCTTTGGACTTCAATCGTTAGTTTTGATAATAATGATTTTCTACGCAATTTATTCACGACATTGTAATCAACATTCTGGCGGTGCATGGTGGTACACATTAAAGGACTGATGAAACACGTATGACATTGACTTAAACGGAGTCGTAGAAAGAGAATGCATAATCGAATGCGCCACAGTTCGAATCTCTGTCCATTTCGAAATCTCCATCGATCCCCCAATCAGTACCGAATGAGTTTCGAAGAATCCATACATTCCTTGAATTGTTTTTCTTACAATTTAATTTCAAAATTGAGCTTACCTTCCGTGCCTCTTCCCATATCCAACAACGAGTGCTGGCTGATATCCGAGAAGCGCAGTACAAGTGGGCGAATAAATTCCCTTTTTATAGAAGAAGAAGAAAATATCGACAGGTACTTCTGACATTCAAGGGTTACGTTTTAACTGACCGTTAAAGTGAGAAACGGGTGATCGTATCTTCATTTTACACACTCTCTCCTCGGTCAGATAGGTGCGATAAATGAAGAGACGATTACCCGTGTTTCACACTCTTCTCACCAACAACAACAGTTCCTACTTTCGACAAGAAATGAGTGATGTACAATGAAGCCGGGACAACATTCTGCAATCATCATCCCCCCATGATTGTTCTTTCTTTATTTTCATACTTCTATTCTGTACTTATACTTGTCCTCATTATAGTCCCAATACTGGCTGCCAAGTGTATGAGATCCTGTGAGTAAACAAGCGGAGCCACTTCGATATCTCTGATTTGAATAAATGTATCTCTGTAACCTCAGTGTAACCATACGGTATCATTGACGTTCACATCATGCCACTCCTGAGTGTCATCGAATGGAAGATCGGCCTCTGTCACGATTCCATCTTGCTCCACGGATCTGCAAAAACGTTTTTGAGTAAATTGAGCAGAGATGAACTCTGACTCCATCGCTCTAAAAATCTCTCCTCCTTCACAGTGATGATTGAAGTGATCAGCCAGCACCATCTGTACGGATAGTCTCGATCCATTCGAATCAACTTTCGATTCAAGCAGACTGGTAACTGCGAAAGCATAGCCTGCGTTACACGTTGTGCCTAAAATTAATCGAGGTCTCTTTTCAAGTTGTAGAATTACCTTGATCTCTCACATCGCCGATAATTCCTCTTCTTCTCAAATCAACTCTGGATGGAATTCTTTGATCTTTTCCATAAAGAAGAGACCCAGAAATTTTACCTTGCTCCTAAAGCGTCGATATGAACAAGTGTCGAATGCTTGCCGCGAACCTTGTTAAAATAGGTGTGAATATTACATCTCTTGCCATTATCATCTCTCTTCGGATCTTTTCCAGAATTGATTAGCTGAAAGATTTCTATGATAACCATATACATTTATTTATACCAAACCTTTCGTAGATGCACCTTAGAAAGATCAGCGAACTGGGTCTCTCCGAAAATTGCCGTTTCGTCTGTGAAGTATTTCGCATTAGCAACATAATTGTCGAGTCCGATTTCTGAGTAGGGGCGAAAGTACCTGAGAAATATTCATCAGACTTTGGCACATTAAGATTTCGGATGCGCTGCGTACCACTCAGTGTAGTTCCGATACGCTTCTCTCATCTGTTCACGGATTGAAAGAGTAGTTGTTGGAGGTTCCGTCGATGTCGTCGTGGATTCAGTAGTGCTTGTCGTTGTCGTTGAAGGAATCTCATTTGTTGACGTCTGCAATCCAAGTCTGTCGATGATATTTTGATGTTGTGATTGCACCTCAATCTCCGTTATCTCTTCAGTCGCATTCGCAGAATAGTAGAGACTCGCAATGTCCAGAATCACTTCAAAATCACTGTAACCGACTTACTCTAGAAAAGAAAGGTATGCAATTTCTCACGAAACAGAATCTGCTCCTTCAACATTGGTGGAAGAGCGTTCGGATTGCCATGCAACAAAATGATAGACATTGAAAGCGGCCGAAATAATAATGAAAAGGAAGAGAATGATGAGAAAGATTCTGAAATTGCCTTCAGCTAACGTTTTGTTGTAACTGGTTACTTGATTCTCCTCATCTGAGGAGTTTCAACTGGTCTTTCCGGCTCCGTTTTTATCATCTCCACCATTTCTTCCCTTGAGGAAGAATACTGAAACGATCTACTTTTTTCAAATAAGCAATAAGCTTTACATGGACTCCGTCGTTGGTCGCTACACTTCCCGAATAGGCGGGATTGATCATATTCTGAATCACTTCTTCGTCGTTCCGAGGAGGTAGGGAACTACCACGGAGAGGTTCAGTCATTCCTGAATAGTTTTATGTTGTGATTGAATCATGATTTAGGGCCCTACCGACTGGAGATAATGTTTAAAAAAAACGATGTGGAAAGGTGGGTAGAAGCAAGAAAGAGAGCGAAGGAATGGAAGAAAGAGCCCTGAGTGATGAGTGGAAGTGAGTGAGAGAAGTGTCCATCTCTCTCATTTGTCTTATCTTCACACCACGAAGTGGCCTTACTATTGAGAACACCTGACGAGAAGAGTGGAGAAACACCTTGAGACCTGAAAGTTGTGAGAGGCTCTGGATGAAAGGGTGTTGTGAAATCTGAGAGTTGTTGTTCCTGAAAGGACTTCGCTTTATTTCTATTCTTTCATACCCGGAAATGCAATAAAGAAATGCGCATAACACCTCTAGATTATTCCCCCAGAATCGGTTCATGCTGTTTTCTTCCCTCTCAGAATCGTGTCCCTTCACACATCGACTGATTAGAGAGATGAAGTGAAGGGAGGAAAGGAAGAGAGTGGGTGGAAGCCGTAAAGAGAGAAAGAGATGATAAGGGAGGAAGTCTCATTGTGCAGAGGAGAGAGACGCCATGCGGATACTCCCACTACTGCTTCTGCTCGCAGGTTTGCATTGTTCATTACTATTTTTTTCTATGGTTATTTCCGACCCCGTTTCCTACCGCATCGTGTTCGAAAATACCAGCATTTCACGTTTTTTATGAAGAATTTATGCTGTGCTGAAAATGCATAATTTTTCCTTTAGAGCAACTCTTCGGCATAAATAAGCGAAGACAAATAGAAATGTTGATTCAGGCAGTGCGAGTGCGGCAGTCTTCTTCAGTGCGACCGCTCATCACGAGCAGATCGGAGCAGGAGTGAGGAAGGAGATAGCCGAGGCATTCCTATTGAGAGAAGTTCGTAGTTGAATGGTTTTCCAGAGTTTGACTGTCTTGTTCCAGTTCCAATCACTATTCGAGTCAACGCGCGATGTACAAATCACCAATGCGAGGTTCGGATTTTTCTTTGCCATATTGAAGTGACATCGTTGTTTTACTGTACAAATGATTGATTGATTGCTAGTGTATTCCATCTCTAAACCACTAATCCCCTCTCAGAACCTCATCTCTCGATGGCTCATCGGTGCTGGTTGACATTCTTATCAGCTTCGAGCCGGAAATAAGCCGTGAATCCATCCTCAAATCCCTCGAGGAGACGCCCTTGAGAGTGATCAGACTCTCCCAAGGTATTATTGACGGGTACTAATTAACAAAATTAGTAATTAATTAATACTAAATTAGTAACAAAGCAGACTACACAGAGGCTAGTTTGGTTGCTTCTCCTTATCTCGTTGGCTCCAGAAAGAGAGTAGAGATGTGTTGAAGAAGTGTTATCTATCGTGCAACCACGCCTTGTGAATCATACATCTTCATTACTTAATACTGAGAGAGGCCAAACCTGCAAAACGTAGTGCAAACCTTGACAAAATCTGTCAGTAGATTTGGCATAGAAAACATGAATATGAAAAAACTGAAGATAACACAAATTCCAGCGCACTCGCTCCCTCCTCCTCCTCGTTCGCTCTCCCCGACCATCTCGATCCTCGATTCATCCAGTCAACCCACTC
Source organism: Pristionchus japonicus (assembly GCA_900490845.1). Lineage (NCBI taxonomy): Eukaryota > Metazoa > Nematoda > Chromadorea > Rhabditida > Neodiplogasteridae > Pristionchus > Pristionchus japonicus. The sequence goes on from LS514501.1 coordinate 886,614, forward strand.
CCTGCTCTGGCCATGGAGTCATCCTGCCTAATGCAACCTGTGTCTGCGACAACTTCTGGGTGGGAGAGCAGTGCGAGGAGGTGAGTTGATTCATACGCTTTTCCAAATTTTCAAAAAAAAACTTGCATTACTTTCGAGTTGCATACGAACAAAAGGATGATAAATGACTCGAAAAATATATTTTGTAGTGTTTCTGCAACAGCTCATCCTCAAAGCATACGATAAGATGTTGATTTCGCGTATTTTCAGTTGCTCTGCTTCGGTGGAGTGGCAAAGGACGGTCGATGCTCCTGTCCTCCAGGAAGATTCGCGGAGCACTGCCAACCTCGTGAGTCATCTTGACGGATTGAGACTGATCAGATCTATACGAGGAATTAATGACCACAGATTAGGCTTATGGTCGTGCCTGTGTGGTAACATTTTAGTATCGATGAGCTAGAAATGCCTAGACGAATTTGAAATGCGGATAATCGTCTCTTCATTTACCAACTTTTTTCGCTTCTGTGCTCGGTGAGAGAGTGTGTGAAATGAAGAGACGGAAAATGCCTGCGACGTGGGAAAACCTGCAATATTATATAACTGACTTTTCTTGCAGAGACATGCATGCCTCCGATGAACGACAATCTTTCTCTGAAGAAGAGATCGATTATCGTGGCGCTCAATCTGAGGAACACAATGGCCAGAGACCTGCAATATGTAAGAATTTTACTTTTTCCGTTCGTTTCTATTCAACTACCAGTTCCAATAAAATCCTGATGTTTGAATTAATTCGATCTCGTTCAGATCATTCCCGACCTCGGATCGACAATCGAGGAACTGGCTAAAGCGAACAAGAACACGTACGACCACTTCGTGCTCTACTCATATCTCGCTTTCGGTGAGTATGCCCTCCTTTCACTCCTAGTTCGATCATGCCTATATCGATAAACTCAAAAACAATGACTCCTTCTGAATCGTTGCAGGCAACAGCAGTGTCGACGACGTCTTCGAGACCAATGACATGACTGAGTTCTTCCAGGCACTGCAAGAGGTACGACCATGCTTGTTCAGCTAATTTCCCTTCTAAAAATGTCCCAAAAAGAACAAAAATTGCGTTCCCTTGCGTGAATTTATATGCCAGTGGTAATTACTTTTGAGTTTTCTCAGGTAGCCATCTCCAAAGGAGACGATCGTCAACCAACACTCGGAGCACTGAGAAAGGCCATCAATGCGTGAGTCCTTCCACCTTCTTCAGCCTCTCAAAGACGATCTTCAGTTCACCCCTCATCCACCCTCGCTCAATCGTCATGCTCTTCGCTGACTCTCTGCCGTCGGATTCGACTGACTGGTGAGTGATGTCTTCTCCTTTCCTTCTATCTAAGATTCAAAATCTAACGCGATAATCCTGATTGATAGCCTACCACCTTCTTTCCATGATTCAATCTCGCGATAACCATAGTTGACGTGATCATGTTCTCTAATAGCTCTGCTCTAGTATACTATAGTCATAGGTCATATTTTTGGTTGAAAATTGATCACAAGGTTGATGTTATATCCAGGTCTCCAACGGAGATCGATCAAACCGAGGAAGTCCAGTTGATCGAGCAGATTCTCGCCTACGGTCATCGTCTAGTGATCACTCTCACTGACCAACCGAATCTCGCTCTCGACCCAGAGGACGAAGACTTCGAATCACTCGATAGAGTGACTACGACTGTCCATGGAGATCTCATCCATACCGCCAAGAATGACCTGCCCACGGTGAGTCTTCTCATGTAGTCTTTCATCGGATTGAGGGACAAAAGAGAATTGAGAGAGGCGAGGATTGGGAATGAACAGAACACTTTCAGACAACCCAGTACTTCACCCCACTCCTGCACCAGAGCGAGAACGTCTACATTAAGGTAAGCTTTGCAGATTTATCGATCACTTTTGATGCTATCACACTCATCTCGAGTTAGTGGATCATCAAGTTTACTATTTTCAGTCCCGTTTCACGTGTGGCCAAGAAACGGACACGATCGTCGAAGTAGATCACGACGCGACCGAGTACTTTGTGGCTTTCGCCGGAACTGACAGTGAGCTCTCCCAATCAATAATTGATCTTTGATCTATCTTCTCTCCAGAGGTCCAACTCTTTGCCTCGGGAACTGGTACGGAGAGCGAAGTGAAGGCACTTCTGAGCGTGCAGAACTTTGTTGTGAGTTTTGTTTCGATACTGCTCCAATACGCAATGAATTCATCTACTCAATCAACTTTGCAGGTCTTCAAAGTATCCGCATCCTCAACTTCCATCCGAGTCGTCTCCGCTACTAACTCCGCCCCCTTCTGCTCATTCCGAGTCTTCGTCCAATCTCCGGATGCGGTTCTCGTCTCGTTCGCAAATGACGGAAACATTGACGTAGGATCGGCGACTGCTACTCAGGGTGAGTTCATCATTCTACTCTGTTGGCTGAAGCACAACCACTTCATTTAAAGGAGCAAATCAGTTCATCTCCCTCTACTCCTCGCAACCTGAGAACTCCCATAAGATTCAGGTATATACGATCTTCTAGGCTGCAACTCGAAGATAAAGAGTTGATTTCAGATGAAAGACATGAACGACAACGGTCTCGGAGCGAACGTAGATCTGACAGTGAGAAAGGACACGTGCGCCTTCACGATGCAGACTCAGTCTGATGCCATCTGCATGGCCGGACCCATTCATATGAAGGTAATCATATATCTAATCTGAGATCTTACAGATGTGAAATTAGCATCCTCATTTCACCTAGAAAAAGTTGTTAAAAGGAAGAGTGATATAAAAATGATCTTGCTCCCTGTATAATCAAATTCTTCACAGGTCACAGCAGTTCGTGCTGACGGAGTCCGAACATTCACTCGTGTAGTTCCTGCCATGTGCGAGAAGCCCGGTAAGATTTTTCTCTCCTACTATTCCTCAACTCTTACCTTACTGTTTCAAATCTTCTTCAGCCGTCCGCGAGCCTGCCCCTTGGACTTGCCTCAACGGAGGAACCGTCGTTCCTACTTCACAAGGAGGAGAAGCCTGCCAGTGCGCGAGGCTCTTCGATGGTGCTCATTGCGAGGTTAGAACTCACTGAGTATCAATAAAAAAGGAAAACTCAGATTCCGCAATGCCACAACGGCGCTTCTCGCAATCAGTTCCCTGTGGACGGAGAACCATTGTGTTGGTGCCAGGACGGATGGGCTGGACGGCACTGTGAAACTCGTCAGTATTACTTCTCCTAATTCTGATCGTAATCGTTCTATCGAACAATCATTCGAATCGTTCGATGTCAATCTACTCTTTCCAGTGGCCGATTGCCCCGCACCCGTGGACGCTGATTTCTCCACTTCGAACAGACAGTTCATCTTGGTGATCCAAGTGTCGTTCTCGCAGGTTAGCTCGCCACTCTCTATCTGATATGAATGATTCTCCATCAGAACTTCATCTACGACGACATAATCTCTGCTCTGAAGAACATCAAGACGACTTATGGATCTTACGTGCTGGTGACGTACAACAGAGTGTTGATGAATGGATGTGAGCCACTTTTGCTGTTCGCCGAACCAAAAATGATCAAAGAAAGTGCTCAACGAAGAATATTCAGCCCCCATTGACAATATCGATCGTTACGAGTTCTCTTCGGTCCAAGGAATCATCGACCAACTCGACAAAGTGAAGTACACCTACGCTGCTTCTGATATCCAGCCAATCGCTAGAGCGATTACGACGGCGCTTGGAAACGTGAGTTTTTATTACATTCTTGCCTTCATCATCATCAACTTCTCGTAAACTGTCACAGTTTCTAATAGAGCAACGAAGAAAGAAATGCTCGAAGCAAAAAAGTTCTTCCCTTTTCAGAAAACGAATCGCAACGACGCGATCGTCTTCGTCATCACAGACACTGACGATGGAGCAGTCGGGGATGAGCTGATCGAGATGAAGTGAGTATTTACTTCCACTTTCCTGTTCTATCTGCTTCACATTTCGGAGCTTTCCGGTCAGAATTTTCATCTTCTTCATTCAGGAAGTCCTCAGCCCAAGCCGGCGCGCCTCTGCACGTCATTCGCACCCAGCAGTTCGGAGATACCTGCCCGCCGTTTGATGATAAGGTGAGCCATTGTGCTTGACTATGAGATAGCACTGAGATCTGTTCAGACGATCATGAACTTCGCCCGCGAGAGTGGAGGAGTCTACGTGGATGCTTGCGCCAAGGGATCGAGCAATGATGAAGTGTCCCAAGTGAGTTGTCCACGAGATCCATCCTCTAGATACCTTCTTGATCACCGAAGTTAGTGATCTCATCTGCAGACGATCTCCTCCCTCGCCTCTCATCCGACCACCACCCAACTGGTCGACGTCGTTCCCCAATTCTACGAAGATTGCACTGGACTCACCTTCCCTGTTGTATACAGAGTCAATGGAGACGAAGGACTGTTCGTCAGGATTGTGTCGGGTTGGTCACTCTTTCGTCGTTTCTGCATCCCTAGTGATGATGATGAACGAAACCTTGCAGCTTCAACTCTGGACACGGACGTCGTTGCAATGCGACTCATCGACCAGACAGATCTCGATACGAAGAAGACTCTCTCGATGAATACTGTCCATGAATGGGACCTTCCCATCGAGATTGGAGATCTGGGAGTTGACTTGTGAGATTTTGGTGATTATGAAAATCATCATCAATCAATATCGTTCAGATTCGAGGCGAACGTCACAGTCACTACTGGAGGAGCTTGTGCTATCTTCCTGTACACTCATTCAGCTGATTCGTTGTGGTATTCGTACGGAGGAATGGAGACGGATACGGACACGAACGGAAGAATCGGATTCTATGGTCTGAAGTTGTGCCCACTGCTTCTTGAATCTTTCTCGAAACTTAAACCATCAGAAAACGATTCGCAACAGAACAAAGCGAACAGAAATCGTTTTTGTCATTCTCTTTAAAATCTAGAAATGTTGAAAGCTCGTTCCAGGTAGGGCAACGTTCCCTCGAGTGCACATCCAAGCGGCAGAGCAGGCTGGAAATGCCCCTGGGGGAGATTTCACTGTCTATGACTTGCAGGGCACACAGACCTACTCGAGTGGTGGTTAGTCGCGCTTCGAAATGAACTGACCAGCGCTTGGGAAGTGTGTTTGATTGCTAGCTTGATCGAATGCATAGAGGTCTCTGGGTCTAGGGACTCAATGGATGTGCACTCCAGGGGTATGGTCAAGCCCGGCTCATCCCAACATTGAAGCCCATTGCAGGCTGGGCGACCTTTCCCCGAGTGCACATCCAAGCGGCTGAGCAGGCTAACAAAAACCCTGAGGCTGAATTCTACGTTTTTGATTTGGCCGGCACTCAAACTTACGGATCGGTTCACGGTCAGTTCACTATTGGGAACTGACCAGTGCCCGATTAGTAACTTTAATTGATAGCTGGATCCAATGCGCGAAAGTCTGCAGGCTGGCTGGAAGTGCACTCGACGAAAGTTGCCCATCCTGTGATGAGCTAGTGTCCATACATCTTGACACTGGCCATTCCAGGCTGGGCGACGTTTCCTCGAGTGCACATCCAAGGAGCAGAACAGTCAGATCTCAGACCTTGGCCCGCAGACTTTTACTCGTTCGATCTGACTGGCACTCAGACTTACTATTCGGGCGCTGGTTGGTTCAATATGAGGCTAGCATTCAAAGAACTGTTGAGGTGAATTGAGAGGAAACTGCTCCTATGAGCTGCTCTACCCTAATGAAATGGCCTGTCCGGCGAATGGAGGATCTTACTACGTCACGGTTCGTTCTATAACTGCTCTTCCACGCGTTTTATCAGATATTGTTGGAGACGAGGAGAAATTAGAAAGGAAGCAAATTCTAGGCATCAGTCTCTCACTTCACCGGGGTCGTTCAACGAACTTGGTTCTCCTTCTGCCAGAGTCTCTACAACTACCCTTGTGTGCATGGAAGTTCCACTGGTCAGTAATAGAATGAATGCAAACAATAGTTTCGTCCACGAAACGTCTGTGAAAATAAATATCAGCATGATTTTCGGATTTTCTGTTCATTTTTGTCTGGATAACTTACAAGGGGCTGTTCACAATGAGCTGACTGGGAGGAATGAGTATGTGAACAAACGAACTACTTTTGAGGTGTGGGCAAGTGCGGATGCTACTCTAACTACGACGGAGACTTCTGCGAGATTCCCCAGTGTGTGAATGGAGTGGCCGACAATGGAGTGTGCAAGTGCGATAAGGGATATGTCGGACAGTTCTGCGAGTATGGTCAGTGTCTTTCTCGTCCTCTTTCGAACTATCTACACCTGCACAATGAATACCCATATTTTAATTACGCATGCACTTTCAAGTATGATGGCAAATAGTGTAGAATAGAGAGGCGTTAAAAAAGATGCCGTAATGATGAATCTGTTCAGGTCAATGCGATGCGCTCGATTTCTGGACTGCTGGTGATGAGCGAGGAAGAGACTTCCGATCAGTCACTTTCATAATGGAGTTGACGAATAATGCGATTGCTGCCAATCTCATGTTTCAGGTAATTTCGAAGCTGGGAAAAAATCTATGAGAATCTTCAGCCGAAACTTCCTGATGTCGTCAACAGCATCGATTCGATCGGAGGAGCGAAGCAGTTCAATCTGATCACTTACGATGATGAAGGTGAGATTGGAATCTTTTCAAAAGCAAAAAAGATCGACCAGGAGAAAGTTTTTTCATTGCAGTCATCACCTTCGCCGCCTCTTCCTCCGTCGCTTCCTTCTTCATCTCTGAGTTCAATCGAATCATCACTTCTGATAACCACAAGAAGACCTCACCCAAGACAACGAAGGCTTTCTCTGCTGTTGATCAGGTTATTCAACAGATTCCATTAATTTTTCAATGACTTGGTTTTGTGAATGCTCTTTGAACACAAAAATGTCGTTTTCCTTCAGGCGATGCGTCTGAACGTCGCTCAGCCCAATCTGATCATCGCCTTCATTTCTTCCTCTTCTTCTCCCAATCTCGATGAGTTCACGAGAATGAGGAATCAGCACCCGGGAGTGCAGGTAAGAAGTATCTCCTTGATGGAAAATCAAAGAGATGTTCAGGTCAACATCATCTACACTCCATCCACGGCTGATCCAATGCTTCCTACGGTGAGTGAACGTTGAAAAAACACTCAAGTTTATGGGTATTCATGTAATTTGACAGAAAAGCAAACGGCAAATAGTGAAGAACGGACAACATACTAAATGCGCGGTGGAATTCAAGAATTTCAGAGCAATCCCTACTATCTCTACGAAGCGGCAACGTACATGTCGGGAGGAAGAGTGATCCCCACCTCGCAGTTGAATGCGTTCTACGTTAGTTACTTCATTACAGTCAATATGACATATTGTGAACCGTTTATCATAACTTATGATAAAGTATCATGCTTTTCCATACAACTATGATTGCGAAGCGGATACTGCATGGATTGAGCTGAAACTCGGAGGGAATATATAATTCGTGTGCCCCGTCAAACTGACATTCTTGGTTTTTTCATAATTTGCACGCGTCGCGGTATCGCGTCGCGTGCTTGAAGCGCGCAAGTTCGTGAAAGTGGGCGGAGCTTTAAAAAAGTTGGGTTTTATCCTTCTTTAAGTTCTCAATAAACAAAATATTGATAATTTAAGCAACTTCTGTGAGATTGTGCAAATTTGCACAAGCTCCGTCCACTTTCACGAACTTGCGCTCTTCAAGCACGCGACGCGCTACCGCGACGCGTGCAAATTATGAAAAATCCAAGAATGTCAGTTTGACGGGGCACACGAATTATATATTCCCTCCGAGTTTCAGCTCAATCCATGCAGTCTCCGCTTCGCAATCATGGTTGTATGGAAAAGTATGATACTTTATCATAAGTTATGATAAACGGTTCACAATATGTCATATTGACTGTACTACTAGAATGCTTTGACCGTTCTTCATCAGTTGTTAATTATTTTATTATTTTGCAAAGCTATGCATCGATGATCCCGTTGCAGCTCGATCAAGTGATCAAGTCGATGGCCACGGAGGACGTTCTCCTCACTGCAGAGGGATCATCTGACTGCACCAACAACTACACGGCTACGTTCGAGGTCGAATCGACTGCGAATAGACTGGTTGTGCAGATTAGTGAGTTTATTTCGATCTTTTTATCAACTGGAATGTGCACTAACCATGTAAAAATCTAGATCTAACAATTTCAAGAAGATCATAGTGATGCAGAGCGCAGCGTGACCCATTCACTTCTTTCCAGTGGGAACCGGTGTCGACGCCTCGAAGGTCTTCGTCGAGCATCAAGGCAATATCATGGAGTACAAGATTAGAAGAGATCTCTTCTGGGATTCGGCCGCTTACTCATTCGAGATCAGTGAGTACAGTACTGATTTGTGAGATTTTGAGGCATAAATGATGAAAAAAATGAAGAAATTTTGCAGGTAATCTTAACCAGTACGGTACGGGAGCGTGGAAGGTCACTGCAGCGACGACCAAGGGAAGATGCAATATTCAGGTTAGAACAGGCTCTTCTTTCTACATAGACAGGGTCACAATTCTCAAAATCTCTTTTCAGGCCCGTCTCCAAGCCAAAATCCGCACCGAGATCGGCTTCGTGAGTGATCCTCACAGTGACTTCGTCAACGATCTGCCCTTCTCTGGAAATGGTTAGTGAACATTAGTCTTCAGATGGAGCTTCTCGAACTTTTCCCTTCTCAATTCTCCCTTCAGCCGACAAAGACCACAAGGCCACTCGTTTCGCTGTTACCGTGCCTGCCGAAGATGGTCAGCACGTCAACTTCTATACGGCTTCCCTCTTCGACTTCGACTTCACTTCTGGAAAGAGAACACCAAAGGTAAATGATCGAATTGAAGGATACAATCTTCTTTCATCGCTCGCTTACAGGGAGAAGTAGCGATTAACCTCCGTGACTACGGAGGAGTCTCTAAAGTGAACCCCGGCTGTGCCTACCAGTACATATCGGATTCATTCACGGTCAACCCCCACAATCAACTCGCAACCATTCTCCTCCTTTCAGCTCCCCTCCACATACACTTCAATCGTCCTGCAAGGAGTAGATAAATACACGTCCGAGAACATTCAGAGAACGTTCATCGTCTCCAGTGGAGCTCAAGGTGAGCAGACAGTGGGATGAATATCGATCTAATATTCATTCTTCTTATTCATTCTACTTAGCTGATTCATTTTTATATCTTGCAATTAGCACAGTGCATGAAAGTTTAGTAGTTCTTTTACTGAATAAATGATTCAGAGTGCAACGGAGGCCAGTTCCAACCGACTGGAGAGTGCATCTGCCCCGATGGATTCACTGGTGAGTCGATTCTGATTCAGCTAGATAAAATCAATGCATTCTATGTAGCCAGTACCCGTTCTAGGCGATTCATGCGACATTGCCCTCTGTGCCAATGGTGGTTCCGCCTCTGGCAGTATCTGCATCTGCACTAGTGGATACACTGGACCCCATTGCGAAGAGAGTGAGTCAAGGATCTGATGGATCGAGTGAATTTATACCCTTTCAGTCACTTCCCCCAACCCGACCACTACCACGAAGACTACTACGTTGGCTAGTGAGTTTTTTTCCAATATTCATTTCCAATATTCATGAAAGGGAATGAGGAAAATCAGATTCGGGTCTCGAGAACGTAGAGAGAAACCATGCCTTTCAGCTACGACAGCTTCCGTAGCGACCGAAGCGACCACTCAAACGACGACTACTCTTCCCACTACAAGTAGTCTTACTCGTTCGTTCAAGTAACTCACTGATTCATTCCAGCTAAGACGATTCCTGTGTGTTATGAAGACGCGACTACGTACAACATCGCCATGTTCATTGAGAACGCCAAATTCGCTTACACAGTTCCGGACACGGTATCAGAATCGTGTCCTTCACCATTAATTATATTGAAATTCAGTCTCAATCGATCATCCTTGGACTGGCAGCTCACTATCAACTCGGAGTGAATCCTGACAGGAGTAACACCAAGTTCATGATGAATGGAGTGAACAGGGTTCGGTTGTCGAATCTTTTCCTGATTCGAAAAGTATATTTTCCAGGAATACTACTACGCCGGAATTCAACAGTCTGTGCCCCAAATCACTGATGCTATGAGTGATATCGAGGATCAATTGAGTGGAGATAATGCCAATCTCTTCAACCTCGATAAGTTCGTTGGGGACGCGGAGCAGTAGAGAAGACCACGCTTTTCAGTGCCCTGACTAGCTTCACGACGGATCACATGGCGGAGTTCGATCCGGCTGTAACGAAGCCTTTCGCTGTCGTTTTCAGTGGATTGGCGTACGTTTTATTCGTTTAGAGAGTCGAGAGTTTCAGCCTACCTTGGTCCTTATGTTGCTGATAATTAAGAAAGTTACATAAATATTGCAAGAAAAATGTCTTCATATTTTAGATCGAACACTGACGCTACAGCATCTGTTCAAGGACTGAAGGACGCTGATTATTCGTTCATTGGAATCGCGTTTACGCCTGATGCAGAGGTGAGAGCTTTTTATTCGTTCACTAAGCCCCTTCAACCCATTCAGAAATATCTTCTCACCCTCACCGACGATGTCTATCTCTTCTCCAATGATATCGACGAAGCTGCCCAGTTTGTGGTCAACTGCACTTGTGCTGTGTAAGTTATCGATCAAGGAAGGTCAAATTAAAAAGATGTCGAATTTCAGAAAGCCTCGATGATCCCGATAACAAACTACTGACTTTTTTCTGATTGTTGTTTTGTAATAATGTAAATACATGATAAAAGTATTACCTCTTCTAAGGAAAAATTGTTCAAAATCAGTGAAATGAATGAAAAAATCAGTGTAACGATCAATAGCATCATGGAATTGTATGAGGCATATTGGGTAATGGTGGGGTCGTAATGACCCCGAGGAATGGCGGGAATGAGGAGGGAGAGGGAGTTTTGGATTGTGGATTGAGTGAGGGAGTGTTCTCCTGTGAGAGAGTCTATCTAATATCTGTTCACGCTATTCAATTGAGGGCTTCGAATCTTCTAATCGGTGGGTTTCTTTTCATATTTCTGTAACATTTCGATGCTTGTGATTATGAATCGTCAGCCGTATCTAATCAATCTGTTATGAAGTGTACTGATCAGTAGATCCGTAGATCAGTAGTTCAAATTTAGATGAGAGATGGCGGGTTCTTGATACTGATTATCTCCTTTCTCCTGTTATGTGATGAAGTTTTATCAAGAGGAGGCAAGTATCGTTATCTGAACCCTATCGTTGTTTAAATTATATCTAACTATATTTCAAAATTGTTTCAGGCATGGGAGGGGGTGGCAGAGGTGGTGGAGGGAGGGGAGGAGGAGGAAGGAGTGGGGGAGGGAGAGGGGGAAGTGCCAGAGGGGGATGGTCGAGAGGAGGAGGAAGAGGAGGATCGCATGGATCTTCTATTGGCTACTATGGTCAAGCTTATCACTTGGGCTACATCAGATCGACTTCCATTGCTCTGCATGGAAAAGATGTATCTGAAGTGTATCCTCGGTCCATCAGGTTAGTTCTAGCTCACAATTGATTTTTATAGAACTGTAAAGATAAAAACCGATTCCAGAGGCAATGGAGAAGCAAAGGAAACGGATGAGCCTTCGGTCCACTCTAATATCATCTATCAATCTCTCTTCTCGCAGAGTTCATATTCATCAGTCTTTAGCGTATCTTTATTCGATAGAATGCTTGAAAACCTGACGTACAAGGTTAATTCTTGATTTGATAGGATTGACATTTATAGAGTTTTTTTCAGAGTAGATCTGCTCTCGTGAAAATTCCAGTAACTGTCAACAATGCTTCATCTCCAGTGACGTGAGAAGGTTGAGATAAGGAAAAGAAGAGCAAATTAATCCCAGAATCGGTCGAAACCAGATGGTTTACTACTGGGGAAGCTCATTTCTGCCTACTAACAAGTCCATTCCTGAATGTGTCAACTATGTTACATCGAATCATTTCGATTCAAAATACGCGAGCAAAGGATCTTTTTGTAATATTACTCGCAGAAAAAGGTATTTCACCCCTGGATATTTCTTGAAAATCTTCATGATGCCCAATTTCAGATGTGTTGCCGACTTCAGTCTCCTACCTGAATTCACTCCTTTCTCCTTCTCGGCCTCGAATGGATCTCAGTTAGTTCATTTATCAACGTTCAGAAAAGATAAAACTAATTGTTTCAGTCTAAATCACTTCGCATGGCTCTGCCCAGAAGGAAAGCTGTGCTGCGAATTCGAGTGCTGTGATGAGCACACGGGATTCGTGCTTGGACGAGGATCTTCCAAGGAACGGCCGGGATATTACTCTGGAGCGGGAATCATGGGACCAGTTAGATCATCGACCATTGGAAAGGAGAAAGAAGACATGGCTAAAACGTACATAGATTATTTCAGGTAAGAACCCGTCTTTTTCGTTTCATGTGGGTTTTTCAGAGGCAATGGCCATTCGTCTGAGAAATACGACCCATCCATCGATAGTTTAATGATTTACCATTCTCTGTTCTCTCATAAATTCTTTTGCTTCGATATTTGAAATATCTGGATTCGATAAAGTTTTCGAAACTCCTGTGAATAAGGTTAGCTCATCTAATCTAGGCCTGTCCAATACCAAACTGTTCAGGACCTATCAAGATTTTCTGCGTCCAAACTCATGAAAATCCCCGTGACAGTCCAAGATGCTTCCACTCCAGTGACGTAGGTTGATCATTCCAGTTAAGAAGTTATAAATCAATTCCAGAATCGGGAGTGATCAGATGGTTTTCTTCTGGGGAAACTTATCTCTGCCTACAAACAAGTCTGCACCTTTTTGTGAGAGTTACGTCACATCGAACTACAAGAAACGGGAGAGATTCTGTAATGTTTCTCGAATGAACAGGTGAACGATAAAGTTTCGACATCCGAGAAGATTTTTTTATTTCAGATGCGCCTCGGACTTTAGTTATCTTGCTGAATTCTCTTCCCTCTCCTTCTCAACTTCGAATGGAACAAAGTGAGTTCATTTCCTAAGAAAACACTTCTAGAACGAAGATCTAAAAATACAACTTTTAGATTGACCCAATTCGCGTGGCTCTGTCCCGAAGGGAAGTTGTGCTGCGAATTTGAGTGCTGTGATGATGGATCCTCTAAAGTGATCGGGATATTGTAAGTCGCTCAAGTGAAACTCCAGGGGATTTCTCGGCATAATCCTTATCGCGATTTTACTAACTGGTTGTTGCACGGGATCAATTTTGTTGTGTACCGGTGAGAATTCATCAAATATTTGCTCACTAATTGGACCTTATCAGAATATTGCGACAAGCAAGATTCGAAGAAGCAACAGACAGGAGAGGAAGAGATACGAATGAATCCACTCGTCAATCACAAATAATCTCATGGTCTGAAAGATGCCTTGCATTCCCGCCTTCGTTGTTCGAAAGTTGTATTCGTTGATGGCTAGCAAACCATTTCGAAATTGTCACTGTTGTGACGATAAAGTAAACCATTTTTGAGAGATTTTGCGTGGAGGCTATTTGTACGCTTCTCAACAGGTGAAGTAGTGTGTTCAGGTGGCCGAGTGGTTAAGGCGTTGGACTGCTAATCCAATGGGCTCTGCCCGCGTGAGTTCGAATCTCATCCTGAACGAACCTTTTTGCTGCATTTTTAGCGTTCTGAAATTTGGGATGCATCGCTGCTAATTATTGTGTATTTTTTTTCTCTGAATCGCTTGGCTCATCAATCACCGAAAATTCTTTTTTCGCTATTCTTTCTGCCAAATTTTTCTCTCCCTCTCTCATTTTTTTTCATTATTTGCATTCTCATTCAAATTGCATCCTTTCTTCTCTCTCATTTCTCTCTCCCTCCCCCATTCCTATATTTTTCTCTCTTCTCGGACGGTCGCTTGGACAATCGCTCGCTCGGTAAGCATCGATATATACCCCTTTGCTTATCGTAACCCACCGTACCCTTCAGAATGGCTCCTTCGAAGGGAAAGGGCGAGTCTCGAGTGGCCGTGAAGAAAGGATCACAAAAGACACTTACCAAGTACGGTAATTTACCGTAGCCTCATTCAATCGATTGATTACAGGGAAGTCAGCAATAGCCGAAATCTGAAGAGTCCGACTAAATCGAAGAAGCAGTGAGAACATCGTTGATTTACTCAATCAAAGAAATGAATTCAGACAAACGAAAGAGAAGGTTTCTATCTCACGCAAATCAGACAAGAAAGTGAAGGAATCTGCTGTGACGGTGAAACGGAGATTAGATGTGAGTACGGTAGATGGAGTACGGTAGATGGAGTACGGTAGATGGAGTACGGTAATCGATCGATATTGCAGAAGAAGGAGAAACCGAGTTCAACCAAAGAGAAGCAGAGTTCGAATAAGGAAGAATCGAGAAAGAGTGATTTGTCGAAGAAGAAAGATAAGGAGAAAGATAATGAGGAAGATAAGGACAAGGATGATAAGAAGAAAGACTCGGAGGGAGAAGATTTCTATGATGTGAGGATACTGTACAACGGTGTACGGTATTGATATCGATTTTTCCAGATGGTCGGCAAGAGCATCTCTCATCAACAGTGGTATCACGGATTCATGCCTAGAGAAGATTGTGAGGAGTTCATGAAAGAGATCGGAGACTTCCTACTTCGAAGGACTACGGTAGGAGTACGGTAGATAGATTACGGTAGATCGATAATTGAAGGTGGACGACAAACCATTCTTCATTCTCTCTGTACTCGTTCCCGGTGGCAGTCCCAAAGTGCACAAATGCACGTAAGGAGGAGAGGAATAAGAGAGATCAAAGATCAGATTCATTCCAGGCACATTCGCATCGATTTCAAGAGCGGATGCTGGTCGATCAATGATGGAATCAGTCGAGTACCGTATGCCTACCCTTTTCCACTCGAGACCCTCTCCCTTCAGGCATCGTTGATGGCCCTCATCAAATACTATCAGTCCAAGCCCGCGAAGTACAGTACTGTGCCGGGGTGAGATCGATCGATAGGGATTACGGTAATCGACATGTTCAGGGCATTTCTGAAGAATGCAGTGAAACGACCCGACTACTATCTGGTGCACGAGAATATCTTTGTCGGCAACGAATTGGGACGTACGAATCGATAATTGATTTTTCAATTACCGTATCCCCATTTGAGATGGTGCCTTCGGAACTGTTCACTGTGGAACACTCAAGAGGACGGAGGGAAAGGTATGGATGAAGGAGGATTGATCTTTGATCTTTGCTCCTTCAGAGAGACGAGACTGTGGATGTAGCCATCAAGAAGATGAAGAGTGGAGATGGAGCTGCGAAGAAGCATCTGCTCGAGTTCTTCAAGGTATCGATTACCTACCGTACTCCTCTCTACAGTATCCCTTCAGGAGTGTCGTCTGATGCTTCGATTCAATCATCCCAATGTGATTCGAGTGTATGGAGTAGCACCGGGCAATCAACCCGTTCTCATCGTATTGGAATTGGCTGGTGGAGGATCACTCAAAGTGAAGGAATGATGAGGGAAGAGAGATCAAAGATCAATTCAGTCTTACTGCAAGAAGAATGATCCCGTCCCCGTCTTCCAATTGGTCAATTTCGCCAAGGATGCACTCAGAGGAATGCAGTATCTACAGACCGAGAAGGTACGGTAGGGTACTGTATCCAGAGATTATCGATCGATTGTAGATCATCCATCGAGATCTCGCAGCGAGGAATTGTCTACTGGGCAAGAACGCCGAACTGAAGATATCCGACTTCGGTCTTTCCCATCGAGGAGACTCATTCGAGGTACTGTAGGATACGGTAGAAGTATTGATTATGCCATTGCAGATCGATAAACTGAAGAGTGTCCCCATCAAGTGGCTATCTCCAGAGACACTCTCCAAGGTAGGTCAAGTGAGGGGAGAGGGAGGTAATCGATATTGATCAGGGTCGATTCTCCCACAAGACAGATGTGTGGAGTTACGGTGTTCTTCTATGGGAAATCTTCTCTCGTTGTTCATCTGATCCATTCCCTGGTATGAACAATGGAGAGGCGAAAGTTGCGGTGAGAAGAGGAGAGGAGGAGGAGGGAGAGATGGATGGTTTCAGATTCTGAACAAGAAACCTCCGATGGATCCTCCAGCTGCTATTCCCAATAACATTCGAGACGCTTACATGCAGTGTTTCGTCTTCGTGAGTCTACCGTACCCTACCGTACCCCTTGCTTTCCCTTCAGGACGAGGAGAAACGACCGGACTTCGATGGATTGTGGAAGCAAGTTCTTCCCGACGAGGAGAAAGACTATCGCCAGTCTCAATACTACATAGCCAAGATGCCCCTTCCACCTACGAGTGTCATGAGTACTACAGCTGCGAAGCTGTAGAGAAGAGAGAGGAGCCACGAAGAGAAAGAGCTATCCTCCGAGATTCAATACATCAGTAAAGTTTTTTGTCAGAGAATGGTGACATCGTTCTCACAGTGAACACTGACTTATCTCGCGGGTTGTGTAAAAACTTTTATTAAATAACTTATCGAGATCAAACAACACGAGGCATGAAACTGGCAAAATGAGCATGAAAATGAGCGATACTGAGCCCGTTATACTTTCGTTACTCGTTATTTGAAATTAATTGGTGCAAAAAATTCCGACGGTTCCCTTCGAGGTTCTTCGATGATTTCCTCTTTGATCTCTAACTTGATCTCTGTGGTATCCACCAATCGAGGTTTCTGGAATTTTTTACTGTGAGCCTGGGTGAAATAAATCTGCACGCTCACCTTCGCCGCTTCTTCAGCCTCTTCTCCCTTATCTCCTTCTCCTTTACTAGATAATGACGGTCTAGTGATTCTCTGAATGTTCGATCGGTTCAGAGCTGATCTACTATGATCTCACCTTTCCCTTTCTGCCTTTCCGCCCTCCTTTCGAAGATTCTCCACTCAGGATGGATGGTTTCATCTCTTCAGAATCCTCAACTGTTTCATCAGTTCGTTTATCGATCTCATCAGAGGTGTTCGCTTCATCCACTGGACACTGCACTTCCAATCCCCTTTCTTTCGCATTATTTGCAGTTGTCTGCAAAGAGCATTAATGATACTAGTCATCGAAGGGAAAGTTACCGTTGCTCCGTTTTTCCTCATATACTTCGCAAGTCTTTGCCTGTTCACAATTTCCTTGACTCTCTGTTCGTTCTGGAGATTGATTTCTTCTTTCGGAACCTTTAGGTCAATCTGCAGAAAGTATTCTATGAGATCAACTCGTCAGATCAGTCATACCTGCTCGTCTTCCATGGGAATTGTATTCTCGGGTGCATCGTGCAATGGATCGAAGGCAGGTAGAGGATCCATCGTTCCCACTCCATTGTCCATCTGGAGATGGTAAGATGATATGAAGTTATGGGTAAAGTCATGAAAGTTGTCAATGATCAACACGCAGATTGAAATCAGTGGAGTTTCAGATAATGGGTTTCTGCAGGGGTGGGGAAGAAGGACGAAAGGGTAGAACTGCCAGGGTTCCTCACCTCATCTTCATCCAATCCGGTCACATCGATCTCTTCCGATTCTCCATCCGAATGCTCTCCAACCGGGAATGTGGCTGGTTCTTCAGTAGCTGACCAGTCCTGAATATTGGAGGTTAGAACTCCGAGAACTCTCAATGTGCAGCCGTAACCAGTCTAGCCAATGCTCACCTCATTCCTCGAATCCGATGGGTTATCCTCATTCGCGACTCCATCGTGATTATCATTTGTTCCAACGTCGACAAAGTCATCAGAGAACTCTTCTCTCAGGTCTTGCAGATCCTCGTTTGCCTCGAGAGCTTCCTGAAATGGTCAAATGCGAATTCAATCCTCTACTCATTCCACTGACCTGCTTTATCTCTAGATATCTCTGATTCTCCAGATCTCTCTTCTTGATCTCTCGCTCTCTGAACCAATCCATCGCGATCTCCACCACTTCTCCCACTCCATACATCATATGACGAAGTGGAGTCCCTCTGAATGATTGATTCAGTCGTTGAGTAGAGGAAAAAGAAAGGACTCACTGATTCTTGTCCCGTTCCATGGCGAGTTCTCGTTGAATTTGCAGCGCCTCGAGAGCGAATTTCATATCCTGAAACATTGATTTGTGAAGGTTCATTGTAGACAGTAAGAGCTTCCAAAATCAGGGCATTTCAACTTTCAGATTCTTCAGGAACTCACAACAAAACTCACAGCGGGATGGCAGTCCGTTGTGATACAGACGACCAAGAGAGTGATAATCTTGTCGAGCACTATTCCAATCTTGTGATTGGACTTCTTCACGAAATCGGAGCACTGCAATAGATGTGTTTCACTGATATGTGTCGAATTTGTCACTTGTTGAATTTGAAAAATTAATTACCTCAGTTTGAATAGCCTTGATCCGTTTCATCTTCTCTGGTTCCACTTCCACTTCTGCCATTTTCTGAAAATTCGACATGCTATTTGAATGATAAGCAGTCATGCAACTATCTCATTTGTAAGCAAAATGGAGCAAAAAACGAGTGAAATGGGAGCTGCCAAGCCATTAGTCTGACGGGTCATTCAACCGTAGTAACGGGGATTTTTTTCAAAAGGAAACAGTCTGCGGTGTGAATGGCGCGTGAATGTGAATAGAGAAGGAGAGATGAGAGAGAAACAAGAGAGGGAAAAGAGAGAAAGAGAAGAGAGACGCAACACTTCTTTATGATCTGACCAGACGGGTGAATGGAGAGAACAGACTGGGCGGTAATTATCAGTGATTGTTGTTGTTGGAGAGATTGGGGTAAGGATTCGGTAACAGTTAGCTGACTACAGACTCTCGCTGATAATTTTGTGACAGCAGAGCTGATAATGAGAGATACCAAGCGATTGCGAGGGCCAGTCAAAAAAGGGAAGATGAGAGGGAGGAGATTTAGAGACTTCTATGATTGTAAGAGCGAGAGTGACCAGAGGGCATGTTTCTCTCTCTTTACCTCTCTCACAACTCTCAGTGAGCCCGTCTCTCTAGTTCTCTCTGTCTTGTCAGCCTCTCTCTTTATAGACTGAATGTTGTGATGATGAATGAGATGATCTTATCCTATGAGAGAACTGACAGGCAAGCCAGGCCGAATGTCTGGTTCTGGTTAGTACAGAGGGAGATGACAATTGGGCCCTAGATCATAGCATTCTGTCTATAAGGTGAGAAGAGAGGAGATCTCAAGGTGGAATAAGAGCCAGAAGTTGGTCACAAAGAGTCACAGTAAGCAATCGAAGCACGCACGATAGGATGAGATGATTAATGATAACTGGGCGAGGAGAGATTTGAAGAACGGAAGTCTGTAAGGTAGACAACGATCGGATACGCCCGATCTATCACATGATCAGTCCGAATTAGAGGTCAGTCGAGATCAAAAAGACTGAAATTGCGTGTAAACACTGCCAGGAGGTATTTAGGTATGATCATTTATCGATAGCCGCATAAATAAATTATTATGGCTAATTTGAGGCATCATTGCAGTGCTTGCTTGTCGTAACTTCTCACAAAATTAGACGTACACTGGCACTGGAGGCTGTAATCAAGTTGCAATATATACACAGATTCCAGGATTGAGACTTACGATCTTCGAATTCTCCGAGATGAAACTGAGAAAGGCAACGAGAAGGGCGACATTGACTAATTGGAAGAAAGTAACGAAGAGAATCTCTACCCGGTGGTAGATTCGACGCCATTCATTCGCTATCTGATCATTATCGATTGATTATCGAATACTTCCGTGGTCTACCTTGTTCTTCCGCCTCTCCTTCTCTCTCTTCCTCAAAATTGTCTTGAACCCATCGTTCATTTCTCGAACTTGCGCATAGATCTCATTCAGGATACTTTTTCCATTAGCAATCCTGAGATCTTTCTCAATTTCTTCAAAGCGAGGATCCCTGGACCTCTGTGGATATCTCCACTCCTCGTTCTTCTCCATCTCCATCTCTTCCTCTGGTTTGTACAGCTGTTTAGCGAAGACGAAAGCGTACCAAAGACGAGAGGGAAGAGTCGAGCACTGCAATATTCATTTTTGAAACTTTTGATTCCATCTATTCTTCCAATCGTTCTCACGCTCTCTTGTCATAGAGGTCTGATATTCATTTGCGACTAAAAATCGACAAAAGCGATTTCATACTTCGAGTAGGCCAATGGAGGAGACAGATAGGTCGATACTCACGAATTTCTTCTTCCTCTCCACCACGGCAGACAGAATAACCGCCCAGCAGATACTGAGTGCGGCAATGAGCATCGAGAGGAGGAGATAGTAACCTACCAGAGATTATCGAATTATTGATCGATTGATTGATTCAAGAGATAGGCGAGATACCGTACCCATCAAGGTCATGTTGTTGCTCTTCGGAAGTGCCTCGGCGACGATTCCTAGCATAACGGAGAGAGCGAGGAGGGAGGTCAGACCGATTCCCACCTGAAGAGTTCTTTCTGTTTTGCAATCTTCGCAGTGGTCCTGCAGTCTATTCGACAGAAAAACATACGGAAAAAGAAGGAGGTAAAGTATGAGAAAGTAGCCGTTGACTCACAATCTCCGTGGTTCCACTGGCGGTGAATATCCCCGCAGTCGTCAGAACAGAGAGGAGGAACGTCGGAATGACAATGACGATGATGTAGTAGATGAAGTTGCGACGGATCTTGATGTGGTAGCGAACCTCAATCTCACTCTTTCCTCTACAGAAGGGATGCACAACCCACATCGAATCGCGTATCGCCGAACTCGACGTAAGTGTTCACGTCAATGGAAGTGTTCAGTGCAACCCATTCAGCGTTGCCCTGAATAAGACAACTGCTATCGAAGAGTCGTATTATAACAGATCTACAATCGAAAAATAGGAAACATATTTCACAATGAAAGCTGAGAACGTAAAGGAAGATGGAAGAAAGAAGGGATAAGAGAGTTCCTCCAGCAATCGCTCGCAATTGAAAGTAATCATATGAAGGAGAAGTAGCTCTGATCGTGCACACTTGCACGTCGAATGGAAAGACGTCAATCCTGCAGATTTCATCTAATTTCAATCATCAAAACATTGAAACCTACTCCAAATTGCAGGTTGACGTAATGGTAACAGGGAGATTCCACGTGATTCGACCGCAACTTTCGACCTGTCAACTGATCGTCTATCTGTATCAGAGATCTACCTACCGTCACAGTTCGACTCTGGTCCATAATCAGCACTTTGAACTCTATCCTGAATCGAGAACTGATCATAATATCGATTGATGTTCGTACGTATTGTAGATGACAACGGGCGGCAACCACACATCCTCTTCTGGAATTACAATGGAGGTTTGATTTCCGAAGGATTCTGAAAAATCTATTTTACATCCCCCAAATAGATCGGTCTTGCCGGGATTCCACTGTAGCCTACTATCAATCCACGTCTTCAAATCGGCCACGGTAAACTGTGCGAGACGCTCGTTTTGAAGCTGGAAAAGACGATTGAACGATAAGCCGAACTCTATTCATATACTCTCACTCTGACCATCGAGAGAGTGTGCGAAACGGAGAGAGTCAGAAGCTTACCACATTGATCAACATAATGTAAGGCATATTCATCGTGACGTTGACGGCGTCTTTGCTTGGTGGCATCAGCTGGGAGAATAGGAGTACAGAAACGGATTAGAAGAGAGGAAGGAGAACCTTCTTATTGTAATCCTTCATGATTGTTTGGTAGATCTGTTCCGTGAATGAACGAGAAAACACTGGTCCTAACAATTGTAAGCTCTCGAGATGGAAACTGAATTAAAATTAAGTATGCATACCAATCAGCGACAATATACTTCACAACACAAGGGGTTGCATCTCCATCGAATCCATTCCACAATCTATTGATGTGACCCCACCTACACAGATGCTCAAACATTCGGTACATTGTTGCCCGCCTCTTCATTTGTGTCCATTTGTGTATACTTTGATCTTCAATTCATTCCCCAGATTCATTGTTTCGAAGAAGAAACAAAGACTGAGATAGTTGCGTTTATCATACATCTCCAGTTGCAAGCAATACGAAAACAAAACACATAAAAGCGAAATCAATGATCGAAGTATGCCTGTATATTCAAAATTGTCTGATTGCATCGAATGTTTTGGGGTTCCTAATCGGAGCATGGGGAGCTACAAGCCCCTCACACAACGTCGACGGGAATCCGCTATCTGACTGGACAATACTATGGGTAATTACACTTTGTAAACTTCTTTGTGAATAAATAAAGGAGCAGGGTGGCTACACAAACACACGCAAAACCGTGACAACCATAGCTGACCAATCGATAGTCGCCTACCGTAATCTGGAGCTACAGTTTGGAGTGGAGGGAGGTACAACGGCTGATCACAGAACTGCTCCAGTCAGGCATAAATGTATAAATACTTGGACTATAGTTTCGGAATTTACAATACGAACAGTAGGAAGTGGTCGATAGTACTCTCTGGAAGGGAAGAAGCAGGAGGAAGAAGGGATCAAACTCGTACGAATACAATGAAACGAGGGAAGGGAACAAGCATACAGCAACGGGGATAAAGCAGAGTGGGAGAGGATCCGAAGGGAGGGGAAGATGCATGACCGGATCCTATTGATTACTAGCTAGA
Organism: Pristionchus japonicus; assembly: GCA_900490845.1. NCBI lineage: Eukaryota > Metazoa > Nematoda > Chromadorea > Rhabditida > Neodiplogasteridae > Pristionchus > Pristionchus japonicus. The sequence goes on from LS514501.1 coordinate 909,163, forward strand.
AGGGGCGGGGCTTGCGAATGGGCGGGGTCTCGAGTGGGCGGAGCTTAGTCCACCTTCACAGACGAGTAGATCATGCGGACGAAGACGTATGTTGCAAGGAATCCAATAGTTCCTGAGATTATCGATAGATTGAATGAAAAACGAAAGAGAGACTCAATTTCGTCATCCCTATGCAATCTCCTTTCCCCCCAACTGACCAGTCATGAGGAAGAAGAGGAAGACGAAGATGGAAGTGTACGAGAAGTAGAGAATCGTTGAGATCACTCCTGCAATGATGTCCATTCAATTTCAATCTTTCCAATTCCACACATCGTTCCTTTTCTTATTATCAAAATTAATTTAAAACAATTAAAAATACTAACCGGATATGGTGAGCTTGCTGGTGAAGAAGTGTACGCAGTAGACGGCCAGATAGACGGAGGTGAAACCAGATGTGAAGAAGGAACGCCACCACCAGTGGTAGTCCTGCAGAGGAAGGAATCAATTAAGAATTTCAGAGTCGTCTGTACATTATCAAATTTGAATATGTTACGTGTACAATCGGTCGTTTCACCCTCATCATAACTGATAAAGTGAAAAAACTCTCACCTCCGCACAAAGATGGAAGTAAGCGAGGAGGATGGTCGCTTCGGAGCAAGTGATGATGAGGATGACGTAGACAATGAAGAGGAATCCGAACATGTAGTACGTCTGATGCGCCCTGCCAAGGATTCACTTCACAGATTGCATGGCTACATTATTGTCGTCTCATTAACAATCTAGAAGGCTAGGAAAAGAAAATGCACTCATGAAACATCAATCAACCTAGTTCAATCTTCCATTCAATCGCCAGATAGAAACATGTATTTCTTATGAAACAGTGATCTTATTTGCCCGATTGTCCGCCCATACTAACCAGATGGAATTGAGGATGAAGAACAGCTGGATGAAGATGCATCCGAAGGGCAGAATTCCTCCCATGAGCATACCCGGAAGGGGCTTCGTGTACGTAGACTGGTCGGGGACCTGCAACACTCTTCTTTGATCCAATCCATCATTCCTGCCCAGTAAATTCAGCTATTCCACTTTCAGTTTTGGGTACAGTTTCGCTTATTTCCATTCATAGTACCGTGCCTCTATTTCGTTGCCGTACCTGTCTGGGGATCTGGTTCGTCCTGACTGGATTCTGGATCGTTTCCTTCCTGAATCCGAAGAAGGCTCCAACGAAGGTCATCGGAGTAGAGATGAAGATCCACAGGCAGAGAATGGCCACGAGTGTGCCGAATGGGACCTGCGATGACGTCATTGATAACAACAACAATTCAAATTAACAACAATAATAACAATAACAATAACAATGACAACAACAAACCGCGGCCGAGGATCCGTTCGTCCAGAGGAGGACGTTGCAGAAGAAGAAGATCGTGAAGACGATGCTGGAATTACGTAGTTGAATGAAACGGGAATACCACAGGTCTACTAAAAAAAAACCTCATCTACTCGAAACAACAACAACAACATCATCATCATCATCAAAATAGCCTGACTAACCCAGGGACGAGGAAGGAAGTCATGGTGAGGCAGGTCTTCCAGTGGATTCCGTTGAACGACTTGTACAGACGGGCAGCGACGTAGCCAGCGATCGCCCCTACAACGTCAATATTTAGCATCATTTATGTAACTCACCGTTGCATCATCAATACGAAATAAAAAAGTACCGAAGAATACGTAGAAGACGAGGGCGAAGGTGATGAGCGAACCACGATTGGCAGGGGAGAGGAAACCGAGACACGCGAAGACTGCAAGGAATTGCATGTTTCATCGACACTATTCAATCGACAGATGACACTTCATTTGATTATCCAATACTCCTCTTTACAAAAAATAACGACTAGGGTTTAATTTTTTCTAACGATAGTGATAAAAAGGAAAGAGAAGGGAATAAGTAGACTAGCTTCCTGCGGAAGCTGCGCCCTCCGGGGGCGCCTGCCGCGGGCTGGGCCTCGCTACGCTCGACCCCTTCGCGCTCCGCCGCGGCTTGCCCCCTTCGGGGGCGCGCCGACCGCTCCGCGCGACTTGCACGGCCACGAATGAAATGATTCTCCCCTCTCCCTCTCCCTAATTGGATCACTCTCCCTCTCTCCTTTATTGCCTCGCTAATCGAATCAAAATCTCCAGATCGTTCGGACGAGAAATTGGAAACGCGTCTAGGTATAGGGCGACTAGCTTCCTGCGGAAGCTGCGCCCTCCGGGGGCGCCTGCAGCGGGCTGGGCCTCGCTACGCTCGCCCCCTTCGCGCTCCGCTGTCGGCTTGCCCCCTTCGGGGGCGCGCCGACCGCTCCGCGCGACGTGCACGGCCGCGAATGAAATGATTCTCCCCTCTCCCCCTCCTAATTGGATCACTCTCCCCTCTCTCCTTTATTGCCTCGCTAATCGAATCAAAACTTCCAAAACGGGCGGACAAGAAATATCAAAACGCCCCTAGGTATAGGGGATCATCGTCACTCACCGAGCGTGACGGACACCATCATGAGCAGCTGCGTGCCCGCTCCCACAAATACGGAGAGGAGGAGGGCGTAGCGGGGAGATCGGAAGACGTCGCCGTGGACGAGCTTCCATCCGAATTCCTCCTGTGCATCCTCCTGAATAGTCATCGTGAGGAGGAGAGACCTCTGAGTTGGTTTGACGGGCAGAAAGAACGTCTAGAAGTGATCGAGAATGAGAGCACACGGAATGACAACGATTAGTTACGGAACTCCTTTGTATTCGAATTCAAAATTATCTAAAGCTTAGCCACGTATCCTTTCCGAGTTTCGGCAGCTTAGGTACAGAAGATTTAAATATGAATTATTTAAATAAAATTAGAAACCTCATTGTCCAGCTGGTTGTATCTGGCGATGTCTCTGTGCAGCGTGCGCATCAGGATCATTCCCACCTGCAATGACGAGAGAGATTGATGGATGGTTACTAGCACCATCTGTCTTTCACTCTGCCACTTCTCTCTTTTCCTTCTCTACTTCTGTTTAATTTTCTTCATTCGCCTCCCGGAGAAACAGGGCACAGGAAAGGAAGGACTCGATCACTTTCCCATTTTGTGTTTCACCCCCTCCAATATCCCTCCCTCTCACCATTCCGGACAGGAAGAGGACGATGACGAGTGAGTTCATGATGGAGAACCACTGGATGTTCGAGTGGGGCATCGAATCGAGGATGTAGTCCCAGCGAGACGACCATTTCACGTCCGTCTTCTGCAAACAACGATAAATTGTACCTTGTTGGTCTACTCATGCATTTCTAATTTCCTATTTTCCATTAGCATAGCTGCATGAAAATAATAGTTAAATTTTCATCGCCAAACAGAGAACGAGAATCTGATCAGATTACCAACCAATATTCCTCAAAATTTCTCTCTTTCTCTCAATAATGCGTCATTAGTATTGTATGACTGAAGCTCTATCGAGGGATTATGAGATAAACGGTCGTTACTCATCACAAATGCATATCCTCACCTTCCACGTAATGGAATACGAGTAGGTGATCTCGGCCTTCGTCTCAGAGGCTCCGATCGGAAGAGCAGGGGCTTCGGGAGAGCAGTCCAGGCTCTGAATTTATGTCGTCATCATTTGAGCATTCTAATCGACCTAATTAGCCTGATTGTTAATTAATTAATCAACTCACAGCGTCCGACTTGTGCTTGATGCTGCGAGGCGTGACCTTGATGTGGATGATGCGACCGCCGACCTCAAATATATCATTTATGATAGTTAAATTAACCACAGTTCTATTACAGGTTTTACAACTGTCCAATGCGTAATAAATGACAATGCTTACCTCGACAACTACTCAAAGAGATACTTTAAACTAAAATATAAATAAGCAATAAAAAACATAAACATCTAACTAATTATTACCTTATCCTCGAAGAAGTTGGGGTCCGTGGCCATGTCTCTGTACTCGACGACGATATCCACGTGGTTGAAGATGTAGTACGAGTCGGGTTGCGAGAATTTGGGCTGCAAAAGAAGAATGTCATCATCAATATGCAATCTCCGATTTCCGGAATTCACATTTGTGCACCAGATGTGCAGTATTTAGCATACGAAATGTAAACACAATAACAGGGAAGTATGAGTTTCAGGATCTCGTCATTATTAGTATTTTTCCCAACTTACATCGAGCACACATGCGTCTCTCGGTCTTCCGTCTGCTCCGACGTAGCATCCCATCGGGAAGCCCGTGGTGCACACCTGCAGATATTACGGTATTATTGATTGTCGATTGGATTAAAACAAAAATTTCGAAATATTCTCTGCTTACCATCATGTTCTGCTGGTTGACAAAGCAGAAAGTGACGGGCATGTTGTCGATGATCCTGCAATTCTTTATTTATTTATTCTTATTTACTTAATTCATTTCCATTTTAACAGAACTCATCTGATAATCAAATTAATGCAATATGAACACAGATCCAACCAGTGGCAATATTGGCACATAGATTGGCAGAAGATCAACACAATTGAAACACACGACATACAAGTATTAGCTTTTCTCAGTTTGGGTTTAAAGCTGATGTATTGTTAAAGAAGTACAACTCCTACCAGTGATGCTGATAATTGAGCTTCATTCCCCTCTGGAGCAGCTTGAGCTTGTAATTTTCGTCGTTCGATCCAGCATACTTGCGAGTGCACACTTTCGAGCACTTCTGCTCCTCCAGGAAAGAGATCTGAAGAGGGAGAGATGGATTAGTCCATCCACTTTCGTATCCAAGACTACGGTCGACGTGGAAGAGGAGGGAATGGAGGCGAAACCTTGTATGGCGATGGTCGAATTCTCTCTCCGAAGAGCACTTGACCCAGATTCTCAACCGGCGATTCATCTTCTGATCCAATGCAGAAGTCGAAACTGAAAAATACTGATTTTATAAGCTGCTTTCTTCTCCATTTAAGTTTTCGGGATTACAAAAAGGCTAGCGCAATGAAATCGAAAGTTCGCGTGGCTCGAGAATGTCAATCTAATTACTCGACCAGGGAATCCGCTGTCTCGATCGATGTAACCAATAAACCAAGAACAATGAAACAGAAGAAAAGAGACTAACCTGTGATACTCGAAGGGGATCACACTCTGATCCGAGTCCAGTCGATTCACATACATTGTGATGTTGCTCTGCAAACACACAAATCATTACATGGACGTTACCTCGTCCTTCATAAATTCCTCCATTTTTTGCGAGAATAACTTATAAAGATAATGAGCATAAAGTACTGAGGATTAGAAAGAAAAATATAAACTAACTGGGCATGATGCATGGGCGTTCTGCTTCTCGCAGAAGTTGACGGGAGCGAGGCCGGGCAGATAGAAGGCCGCACCGCTCACGAGCAGCGATGCTGCGAGGATCAACCGCATCGCGGAATGGATACTTACCTGAAATGAGAGGGGTGAAGGAGGAGAAGGACGAGGAATGGGACAACGAGAGAGTGATAACAAGAGGAGCAACAAGGGTAAATACACGCAATTAGATGTGAGACTCGAGATTGATTATGAAACAACGAGGGCTTAAGAATACAATCAATGCTAAAGGGCGTTGACATGGCCAAGAGAAGAATAGAGCAAAACATGAGTCATATCTGCAGAATCCAAAGTGAGAAGCGCGGAGAAAAGGAAACACAGCTACGTTAGAGTGAGAAATCGAGTCAAGCTTATAGAGACTTATGTCAAAAATCGATTGGCAATACCAAACGAACACTACAATGGACAAAACGACGTAAGTATCGACGATAAAACCAACTAGAAGCCACGAATTTCAACCAGCCGAATCGTGGTGCCACGACTAACGCTAAACGGAGTAACGATCCGCGGACTAGAAAATTCCCCAGCCTTCTTTCAACATTCTTCAACTTTTCTATTTCATTTTGTAATGTTTCTATCATTTAATGGGACTCTTGACGATGTGACAGGTAGAATCAGCTTTGATAAATAGTTTATAAGTATAATCTGTTCATAAGCGAGGCAAATACATTGGCTGGATCTACCTGATCTACAAAGCGATTACATGTATGATAAATGGGGTGGAAATATACATCAACAACACAACGGATTCTCTAAAAGATCATTTACAACCTATTACTGTCATTCAGAGACGGAATTCAATGGCATTTTCAAACAACGAAAGGAAAAATCCCTGATTGTTAGTAGAGAGATCAAAGATTAATTAATGGGAAGCCACAAGCTCTGCCATCTTCTTATCAACTGCATCGAGATAGTCTTGAGTGAGCAGGTACATTCCAGGTTGACTCGCCTTCTGTAATCGATATCATCACTCCTGTCTACAGAACTCTACCGTACCTTGGTTCCATGGATGCAGATAGCCAGATCCTTGGTCATCTTTCCCTCCTCAATCGTCTCGATGCAAGCTCGCTCCAGAGTATCCGCGAATCTACACATTATGTTCCTTCATCCATTCAATAATTTCTACCTTGTGGTTGTTATTGTAAATGTCAAATGTTATCATGGGTTTGTGAAGAAAACAAATCAAAATTTCAAAAAGTGTGGTTTTCACTAAAAAAATTTTCGTCAAAACATACGTGGGCGCGGTGGACCGGCACTAGCCTGCATTTTGGTGGGACACTATGACACTAGACTGCAGTTCAATTTTTCGGACAAAATTATGTAAATGAGGCTTTAAAGTTCCCCTCCACACCTAAAATTACCCCCACTTTTTATTCGATTTTATGAAATAACGAGGCGCCAAACTATCGTATTTGAAGAAAAAATGCAA
>LS514501.1:946166-994542 GCA_900490845.1 Pristionchus japonicus
GAAGAGAGTGAACAGTGAATAGTGTCCCTATCTATGATGCTACCTTTATTGAACTTCTGCGAACAGAAACACTATCTCAAACTCTCTTTCTCTCGAAATTGGCCCATTCGTAAGCCACGCCCGTCCATCCATTCTTGTTCTCCAGACGATCAGCGGATCACAACCCTATTCCAATCCAGCATCTATTCTCCGCAAGTAGCAGCTATTCTCAAAACAGGTACTCTAAGCGGGTGGAAGTAATCGTCCTCTCAGCCTACTTTGGTTGAACCAACGACCAATGGCAACATCAACAAAGAGGATCCTCCTGCGAACCTCAGTCAGCGTAAGCTGCAACAAGACAATTTTCAATCCACTCAATTGCTCGAAGAGGAATGAGAAACGAGAAAAATAGGAAGAGAATATTCTGCGGTGAAAATTTGGGCCAGCTATTCACTAGAGTGCGAAAAAGGATAATCGTCTCTTCATTTTGCACGCTCTCTCTCCGGTCAGAGTGACGAGAGACTGAGTAAAATGAAGAAACGGCGACCTGTATTTCGCACTCTACCAACCACGATGTTCTACTCGTTACGGTCGCTACTTTCGGGCGCACTTTTAAAAAAGATATCCGCAAGCCAGCGTTCTGATCCCCGATTTCTCTGCAGGGAAGGGTGAAACTAAAGAATCTGTTTCCCGCCAAAAAGTTTCCCGCCTATGTAAAATATTCAAAATGAGATCCATTCGTTCGTCTTTGCAGTTCGATTCATGCAAATACCCTTCTCTGACGGAGCAGAATACTGTGGTAAGCCAGCAGTACGTACTATGTTTCGCTAAGTTACACAACACCCTCCCTACAACGACATCGCCACCCTCACCCCCCCCCCTTTTTTTCCCCATATCACTCCCTATTGGCACTCTCCTCGTCCCTCTCCCCAATTAGAGTAGTTCAGTCCCGGAGATGACTCAGAAGCAAACTGTAGGAGCTAACTGTGCCTAACAAAGACGAAACGGCAAGATCAAAGATTGAAAGAGATCATAGCAGCAGGGTGAAACATCAGGAATCTTCTCTGTTTCCTAGCCTGTTCCCAGAAAGTAACCTCTCCTTGGCCATCTCATTCTCTGCATACATTGCAATCACTCAGAGGATTCTTATGTTCAGCCATCAGAGATCAAAGATCAAAGATCAAGAAGCGATGGCAGGCGGCACACCTCTAAAGGGGAGGGCAGGAAACTCAAAGACATGAAACTTCTCTAGCCAGGGAACTAGGTATACCCGACCTTACGCTTCGCGCTAGGCCACTTCGACACATGAAAGAGGTGTGGGATGGCCCAACAAATGCCGGATCAGTCAAGGTTCTGGGGCACTTCTTGGATATCTGGCCCAGGCTCACAGAGTATTCCATCCCTGCCATTCTCATTTCCCACTTCCTTTTGTCAGTACGAGCTGTTGTTTTTACATATCCAAAAAGCTCCGGTTCTGGCAGAAAACGCGTGTGCACTCGTCAGATCTCTTTCAAAGACGGCGAAACGTCTGTACTTTTTGGCCCGGGCCTTGCTCGCTATGAACCGCTCTGAGTGCGAGAAAGAATGGTATGGATTGTATATTGAGAAGGGCCGGCCCAAAAAGTGCAGAAGTGTCTCAATACCGAAAAAGTGAGCCCAAAACGCGAACCTTATTTGTCCCACTCCTTATCACTCCTCGATGAACGAGTCCAAGGGAGGCTGTCGGAGAAGAGAAGAAAGATTTGATCGATCTGTAATCGAGGTTGCAAAGACAGTTTTTGGGCAGACCGAACTCACACACTACTTGGGCAATGGTAGTTCTCTACTTCTGGGTAGAGAGGCTGAAGGAAGGAGAGAGGGAAGGCCCTGCCGCTCTCTCACAGCAAGGAATGAGAGGGAGGGAAGGGGAGGGAGAATTGAGTGAACCCTTGCGCAAGGGTTTGGATTACTGTAGAACCCTTGCGCAAGGGTTGTATTTGTTTTGGACCTTTTTCGGCCGTTTGAGATCGGATTTTCTCAACTTTGTGCATCCTATTAGCATCATTGGCATACAAAGGCTTGCCAGACCACCTTTACATAGCATAGGATCACATAGGCATGCTCCTCTTTTAACTGATTTTCCTCCCCGCTGAGATCGATTTTGTGTCCCTTTCTGGCGTCAACTAGACTTGCAATCACTGAAAATCATAGGAACGCTTTCTAAAGAGCATATATGAGGCCGTTCGCGTAAGGATCAACAAGTTGATGGAACATAAGAAAAAGCTGAAATGTCTGAAAAGCTGGCTCTGGGGGTTATTTTCGACCGTCTACACGATGAGCAACTTGATTTCGTCATATGTCCCCTTTTCGCTCCGGGGGCCCACCCCCTCATTTTGGCCTTTAACTTGTTTTTGGGCAATTTTTTCGTAATAAAGTGGTCAAAATACCCCGAAATCTTGTACCTCCGACCAAAATCTCGAGCTCTATCGATTAAAACTAATCTCAAATTTTGACCATTTTTTGTTCACGTGTTATAGTGAAATCTTGAGCCGATAAAGTGTGGGCAAAATCCTTTTGCAAGTAGACTGGGGATACTCCCCTGATCATTTTAAGCTATTGGGCACCAAATTCCATCGTGGTCTATGTGGGTTTTCATCGATATCAGCGAAAACGTGAAAAATAAAAGTGTCTGTATACCATCATTATGGTGCTCATTTTGTAGAGCCGAAGTAGCTGAGCATTTTTTGTTAACACATTATGCCCTTAAAACCTCCCAGTAAGAAGTTACAGGCACTGAAAAAGTCATTAAAAGGAGCCGCGCTAAAATGGCAAGTTTGCCCGGTTGTAACTTCTTTCTGAGAGGTTTTAAGGGCATAATGTGTTAACAAAAAATGCTCAGCTACTTCGGCTCTACAAAATTAGCACCATAATGATGGTATACAGACACTTTTATTTTTCACGTTTTCGCTGATATCGATGAAAACCCACATAGACCACGATGGAATTTGGTGCCCAATAGCTTAAAATGATCAGGGGAGTATCCCCAGTCTACTTGCAAAAGGATTTCGCCCACACTTTATCGGCTCAAGATTTCACTATAACACGTGAACAAAAAATGGTCAAAATTTGAGATTAGTTTTATTCGATAGAGCTCGAGATTTTAATCGGGGGTGCAAGATTTCGGGGCATTTTGACCACTTTATTACGAAAAAATCGCCCAAAAACAAGTTAAAGGCCAAAATGAGGGGGTGGGCACCCGGAGCGAAAAGGGGACATATGACGAAATCAAGTTGTTCATCGCGTAGAGGGTCGAAAATAACCCCCAGAGCCAGCTTTTCAGACATTTCAGCTTTTTCTTATGTTCCAGACCCCCGTCGAATCTTGTTGAACCTTACGCGAACGGCCTCATATGCGTGTTTTTACGCTGGAAGAGAGAGGGAGAATTGACAGTTTAGAAACCCTTATGGGTCTAAGCTATGGAAAGTGGTCTGGAATGATAACATCTGCTAATTATGATAATAGAAGATACATTCTTTGAAATTCCGAAGTCAAACAGTTGAAAACGAGCCATTTCTGACCAACCCTTGCGCAAGGGTTTGAGTGATTTCAAAACCCTTGCGCAAGGGTTCACTCATTTCCCTCCCCCTTCCTCTCATTCCTCTCTTCGCCGCGCACCCTTCCCCCTTCCTTCAGCTTCTCTACTTCTGGGGTGAAACCACAGTCTACTAGGGATGTCAGATGAATGCCAGTATCCAATCTATTGGCTTTTCCCTTGGAATGCGGAATTGAATTAGCGTTGCTACTCTCTAGCGTTGGATAACTAACAGGGTAATCATTTTGAAGAATTGGTCTAACGTACCGATGGAAGTTTGACAGGAAGGGGAAGAGAAGGCGGAAGGCGAGAGGGAGTTGCAACCACGCAGTTTGAATAGTTCTTCCGATTTCATCACTATCGTAATCTGAAAGGGTTACGGTAGGCAGATCAAATGACAAATAACTGATGGGAGGAATGAAAAGATGACGCAATGCTCGAATTAGCATGCTTCCAAGCATGCGATATGATCAATGTCGCACGCAAAGTGATGGACGAGGGTGAGATGAGGCTATTTTGCATAGACTTGAGGATAGTAGGTCGAATAATACCATTCTGATTATACCCTTTGCATATTCCGTCTAGTACAGTTGTTCTTTCGCCCTCATTTGGAGCTCAACCAGTAGGTTATCAAAATGAGATCAATGTTGGTTATCAATATTGACCATAAGGTCAAGAGTGTAGAAAGCAACAAGCACTATAGTGCTTTTCAGGCGGGAGAGAAAACCTCATTTTGCGGAGCGGCGCTCGGACGATTCATTCCGCGCCGAGCGATGGAGAGAAATCGGTTGGAATGAGGAATAATGACGGGTTCTTAGTGCATCTGCTATTGAACGGGATTGAAATTCAACAAAAGCTCAACGTCCAGCACTGCGAGAAGGGTTCTGGCAACTTTCTGAGCAATCGCCATATTCTTAGCATTTTTCTCCGAGGAGGAGCTTCAGAGTGCGCAAAACAGTCATTTTGCGCGTTATTTTACTACTTTTTGCGCAATAACGCATGCTGCTACTGAACGAAAATGAAATTCAACAAAAGCTCAACGTCCAGCTCTTCGGAAAGGGGCCTTTGGACAGCTTTCTATTTTACTTCTCTAAGAGCATACGCATGATTCATCCTTTTTTATTGTGACTGAAATATGCTCCTACAGTAACAGGATATCTAGTGCTTAATTCCACACTGAACCGTGTAAAGTTGCCAGAGGGGTTTTCGTGAACAGCCACGTAATTTAGAAGATATTTATCATTAGCAAAATTTTGTTGATTTGAAAAGCAATGTTGCGCAAAATAAACAAGATCTAACACTTTATCAATCGATAACCATTACGATGCAACAATTACAACAATTAAACAATCAGGAAGCTTGCCGATTGAACATGCTCAGAGTGCATCAGGCATTCAGCGCCCAGGGTTAGCACATAGTCGCACTGGATGTCCGTCGATTTACAGTTCAGATCAGATATCGGTCCAGTCACATTATTCATTTCATCGTCATTCAATCCTGTAGCTACATAGAATGATGCAGTGTCTCTTCCTGATTCTGGCCATGTAAAATATCTTTTTGCCCATTTTCGATAGAGTTCGGGATATTCCGGAGATATTGTTGTCTTCATCTGATAACGATGGTGTCATCAGGAGGCAGTGTTGATGGAGATATCTTACGACGTCGAGGTCATTGAACCATAGAAAGCCGAGTTGAGACAAGGTAGGTGCCTGAAATTGAGTGAGTGAAAGTTCGAAATTGATCAATACTGGACTGCGAATAATTTTGGTGATAAGAAGGCGAGAGAGGGATGGTAAGAAAGAGAGTGAGGGTAGTAAGTGAGCAGCATTGGTACGCCGACGCTGAAAACGACGCGATGACGCACAACAATGCGGCAATTTCTGGAGGGAACCCACGGGGTCAATCGGTTACATTTCCACGCGAGAAAGGATGTTGTCGAATCGCGTCGCTGAGTTTACAACTTCATTGAGAAGTGAGACGAGACATGAGAACAGTCAGAAGGGAATTTTCTGTGAGGAGAACCTGAAAATTTATTTAATGCCGCGAATCAATCGATAGATTGAAGAAACTAAATTGTGAGGCTTCCGGATGCTTTCTCATAGCCAAGTTAGATAAAAGTCATACATGAAACACATTTTATCACTCAATCAATCAACAAAGCACAGCAAGCAAATATTACAATATGAGGAATGATGTCCGTTGTGGTAGCAGTCAAATATCGGTGTCCGTATTTTGCGGAGGTCCCATAGATAAGCGAGATTTTGCTAGGCATCTCCTTTAGTTTCTCTTTGAAGGCTTCCTTCCTCCCGAGTTCGGAGATCTTGGGAATCTTAGAGATTGCGGGCGTTTGCTCTCTTCTCGGACTGTAATCCATAACATTCACTCCTCGTCGATTCTCGCCTTGAAGTCGACGTTTCAACCTGAGGATCGTCAAGGATGGCATCCAACTCATGAATGAGCTCTCCTCGAGTTCCGGGAAATGATTCTGGGGCTCCAGGAATTCTTAGCGTATCCTATCCAGCTTGTGAGAAAGCTCTTCATTCCGTCTGAATTCATTGAAGTCGAAGTCGCAGATCCATGGAAGATGGAGTTGAGACAGTGTATATGCCTGAAATGATGAGAGGTTAATCATGAATGAGGAGGGCATGCGATGAGAAAGACTGTCAAGGCAAATAGTAGGAATAAAATGACGAGATAGGGTAGGAGACAAGAAAATGAGTGGAGTGAGGATCGGTTAGCTTGGCTTGGGTGGAGAGACGCGTCATTTTAAAAGTAGGCGTCAGAAATGGATGAAGGAAGGGAAGCCACAGGGTCAATTGATGATGTGACCACGCGAGACTAACTCGAATCGTATTATGGGTTGGATTTAAAGAAAAAAAAGTCAAGCAAAAAAATCAAAGAGAGTGTTTTCTCGTTGCTGACTGAGAGGCAGGAAAACAGACGCTAATCTTTCAACTCTAACAATTTTCAAATTTGTTTTATCAGCCAATTAGAATTCAAAGAATAGGATAACAATTTATCGCATATCAAATCAAAAATGCGATACAAAAAATACAATTCATGAATGCAGTATGGATAATCTTTCGTTTTGGTTGGTTTCGGGAATGTAGGTTGTATTCGGGAACAGGAACGAGTCAACGTGTTTGACTCCTAGAAGCTTCTTCTTTTTTCCGTTTTCATCGCTACAGAAAATGTTCCCTTTCTTCAGTCAACAGTGCAGTCACGTATCTTCTCTTGGTTGCAGGTTTGTGTGAGAACATGATCTTAGCATCATTGATTCTTAGTTCTGGAGTTTCCAGCAGACTTCATCGACGGTTAATGGGAAAGTCAGCATTTCAGTTCGATTTCGCGTCACTGCATTGAGAGACGGAATTCGGTGGTCTATCCATCCAGAGAAGACGGAGTTGAGACAGCGTAGGTGTCTGAAATAACGAGAAGCTATAATAAATAGTAGATGAACACGAAATATGATGGCAATAAGATATGGGAAACAATGCTCAAAGGAAAGGCGGGGTTTGCGCCCAACTAGCAAGGAATGGGAAGACAGATAATGGTGAGTGACTGAACAGATTAAGAATGACTGATGAGACGCAAAGGAACGGACGCACAAAGAAACAGTATGCAACGGAGGTACGCCACTGGGCAAAGTAACCCCTTTCTGGCAATTCTATTCCTTTATGCTGAGAAACTACCCAATCTGCGTCTTTCGCAATTGTAACTTCGCAATGTTTGTTGTCACACTCACTAAACTAGACAAAAATTTATTCGAAAACATGCATAATTGAACACAATATTTGATCGGCTGCAGTGCGCGGCATCCTGTGGGGAAAACTTTTTGTCTTGACAGTCTCCATTGTCTCGATCTCATCGCTGTTATCGACTGATTCGTGCTTGACAAAGAAACGACCGTATTTGCGGCTCATCATCTACTTTGCTCATCAAACTGTCGAGAAGATTCTGCAGCTGCTCAGGCGCTCTTGCGTCTCTTGCAGAAGAGCAGGATTTTCTCGATTGATTCCTGCAATGGGACGATTGCATTGGTGAATTTGCTCCTGACCACTTTCCAAATAATTGCGTCAACTCATTTTACTCTCAGGCAGTTGATGGATAACTTACCATCAGACTTCCATATTGTTATCCGTAATCCGAAGTATTCATCTTCTCTTCACTAATAGAAAGGTGGAGCCGAGACAGGGTAGGTGCCTGAAGCAACGGTGGATCAGTCTTGGGCAGCATACAGTAGAGTTCGAAATAGGGGTCGCTGTCATTTCACACATTCTCTCACCGGTCAGAGAGACGAGAGAGTGTGTAAAATTAAGAGACGAATATCCGTATTTCGAACTCTAGTATACAGGAAGCTCAAGCGAATAATAACGAGATCATGAGTGAATCGCGTGCCAAGTGAGAGAAGAAGAAGAAAAAGGAGAAGGAGGACGAGGAGAGCGAGCGGTAACTGAGCTGAAGGGACTGAGAGTGACTGAGAAAGAAAAGAAAGTTCCCGCCCACTCTCCTCGATTCACACTCTATCTTCTCTCTGAGTTGCAGCGCAACAGTCGATAGTCAGGGAAGAGGAAGAGACTCTGGTGCTGCTCTGTTTCGCCGGAAAAGTGGCTAACCTCCATTCATCACCCTGAAACTCAACCGTTCTTCTGGGAATCTAGCGAGAAAGAAGAGACAAGGAAAGATACATGCGACTCTGTTTCTGTCAAAAGGAAAACATCGCCTGGCAAAGCAATCCTTCACAAAATATGGAAGATGAATCTATTCATGAGGGAATATTTATTTGTGGATAAACACGCATGGAACACAATATTCGTGATTCTGGCTGGTTTACAATCAGGCATTGAAGCCTACTTTATTTTCCTTCGGGATAGCAACGCTTACGTCCGTGTAATTATAATCTGCGAAACCGTCTAATATCCACATCGGTCATGATTGTATTGGATATGGTGTTCAACGGAAGATGTAGTGCTTCTTCTGCTACCATTCGATTAATCTGAAATAACTTCTCTACGTTGTGACGGACCTCTCTCTCTATGGGCCACTCTGAGCAGTGAGCCAGGGGTAGAAGAAGGACCGAGTCAAAAAGAACGGAAGTACCAAACAAACACGGAACAACATCAGTAAACAAGAGAAATCTCCTTACTTGTAATTGTCCTTGAATAATAGGCATCGAAGCAATCGACTGAGAATGGCATCTCGCCTGAGCAGTTTTCGATAATGGTTGTGTGAAGTTTACTGTTAGGTCCTAGAGAACAATATCCAACCCATTGAGGATGGAAAAATTGGGGCAAAAAAGTGCAAAAGGTATAAAAGCTCTCACATGCAATATCCGTTTCGAACCAAGGTGGCTACTTCATAATATTGCTCTTGTTGATTTCATCATCCAAAATGAACGATGCTGAGACAGTGTAGGTGTCTGAAATGGAGTCAATCATTGGCTAATTAGCAAGGATTCGTATAACGGGAACAGAAAAGGTATGCGACGAGAATACGATTGATTGGAATGTTGATGATGACGGCAAACAACGATAAGGCGAATACGCGTCAGAATCGACCAACAAATGAAAAGCAAAAGTATGCTTCCCAGTCAGTGGATGTCGCCTACACAGCAGAGTTCGAAATACAGGTCGGCGTCTCATCATTTCACACACTCTCTCACCGGTCAGAAAGACGAGAGAGTGTGTAAAATCAAGAAACGGCGACCCGTATTTCGAACTCTACTGCACAGGTCGATGCACAACGCTCTGATTACTTTTAAGAGAGACTGATTAGCGGGAAGGGACGCATCGGCGCTCCTGCACTTTTCCGAACAATATGATGAAAACGAAATGAGTTGCAATGATGCGAAGTCTAAATTAAATTGTTTCCCGCTGGGTTGGTGGTAGGGGAAGGAAGAGGTTATGGGGATATTTGGGGTTGTCCGGGAAAGTGCAGGAGTGCCGACGCCGAAAGAAGTTCTGCGGTAGGATGATTGCAAAAAGAGGCCGAAATATGGATATTCGTGTCTTCATTTCGCTCTCTTTCCCACTTTTGATTGATTAGTGGAGAGACAGTTGCTCGAATTGATCAAATAGCAAGAAACCAGAACAGAAAGGAGAATTGGACCAACAAAAGCTTTGAGAAAAACAAAGAGAGACATTCAAAGACACACTCTTCTAAACAGAAAGAGAATAAGATAGATCCTAGGGAGAGGAAACATCTGGCTAGGAACAAAGGAAGGATAGAAGGATACCATCTGGCGCATAAATTACGCAACCCCACTAGGCTCTCCACGATCCACAAGCTCTCTCATCATTGCATCTAAGGCTGGGAGAACATTATAAGGTCTCTCAATTTCCCATGCTCTCTCGCTTTGTCTGACCGGAGAGAGATAATTGTGAAATGAGAGACCGTAAAATTTTCGCCCTACCCTGCATCACATCGCTTGGCCTGGCCAACAGCGAGGGAGGGTCTGTTGTCTGAGCTCTTACGCTATCTATGTCAATTCAAAGAAAAGGATAGAAGAAACATATTTATCTGAGAGCGTTTGATGGTGAAATACAATATGTGAGGTTGCTTGAAGGGTGCTAAGGTATAAACGGCTTATGTGCTTTGATTCCATTGATCGGTTGGTGGCACAACATGGGGAGAGGGAAGTCGCATCCTTGGTGAATACAGTTACGGTTTCGCAATGCAGGCGAAGTTAGCGAGTAGTCGGGATCGAATGCGTCTACGTAGTAACTGTCGAGAGTCAACCTGAAAAAGAAAAGGTGGGTATCGAACAGAGAAGGACATCCCACTTGCAGGAATCCAATGCTAAACGGACAGAGGCTATTTAAATTATTGCAATGGTTCAAAATTATTTGTTTAAAAGCTCACATTGGAGAGCGGGGAGCTTCAGCTTTGAAAAATTTCTCCCCGGAGGTGAACACAAGGAGCTGAGACAGTGCAGATGCCTGAATATCAACAAAGTTTGCGGAATTCGGCAAAAAGAACTGTAAATACAGTGCGACGGACTCATTCAAAACAGAACATCTGATTGAAAGAGAAAAGATGGGGCACCCTACTGGCCAGAACAACAGAATGAGTGAGCAAAAGAAGAAGGGAGGGGCGAGAGGGGTAGGGATGAGAGATCGCCTGAGACCATCTGCCAATAGATTGCGCAAGCCTTCCTCCTACTGTCGATTCCACTCTCCCTCTCGACCAACCCGCCGTCTCTAACAAAGTGACCAACAGCAGGGGGAGGCATTGAAAATTCAAGCAAATACTCACAGATATTTTAATATTTTATTCAAAGATGGAATGCACAATAAAGGAAACTATCGTTGGCCTGATGGAGGATTTGTCTATTAGGCTCTTCTCTTTGAAATTCTCTTTGATTGCATTGCACGCCTTCTTTTGCAACATTTCCTGATTTCATCTTCGGTTGAACAGAATCACGTCTCGATTGGGGCTTGAGATCAGGAGGCGTTGAAGGCGAGACGTCCTCAGATTCTGAAATTTATTGATTGAATATTGATTTTCAGACTTAAAAAGAATAAAGAAGAATGATATTTTGTATATTGCTTACCGTAAGCGCTATCCAGGCTATCGGCTTCGATGTCGATGATATCAGCAAAGAAAGAAGATGAAGAGCTGTCGTCATAGGAATTCATGAATGAATCTGCAATTGATTGATTATTGACTGATTCTAGAGTCATTAAATGGATGAAAGCCTGAGAAATGATCGATTACTTACCGTGGGTTTCGATGAATTCGCTTTCAAAAGCGTTGATCTGATCAGCAGCGAAAGTAGCCGAATAAAGCACGTCATCAGCAGCCAGAAACTCCGCGCGCGACTGGCAATCGGGGAGGTACCGCTCCAAGAGAGATTGCTCAAAATCAGGGGAATAGAAGGTGGGATTACCGTTGGAAAGGTCCTTCAATTCCACTTCGATCGGAAGCGATTCGAACGATTGAGTTGAGACTTCATCTGAAGAGAGAAATTCGGATCTGGATGGACTACCTGGCAGGAATTCGTCCATTAGATCCTGCTCGAAATCGGCAGAATAGAAAATTACAGATACAGATTTTTATCCAAGTTTCAAGGTCTGGGCCTGTTGGAAAATGCAATTCTTCCATGCAATAGTTTCTTGTGAACAGATTCTCTCCCAAGTAGGGCCTAGTTGTTGAACAAACTCGTCCCGCCATCTCGTCTTAGGTCGGCCGATCGCACGAGTTTTGTTATAAGGCGTCCAATTCATGATTCGCTTCGTCCAACGGTCATCAGTAAGGCAAGCAATTCTCGCTGCCCAACTCCACTTTCTTTGTATAGCTATGATTCTTACATCGGGGATAGGGACTTTCGTTGCCAGCCATTCATTAGTTCTTCGATCCAATCTTGTCACTCCGCACATCTTTCTCATCATATTTCGTTGAGCTACTATTAGCCGATTTCGTATTGCTTTTGTTATAGTCCACAGTTCGCATCCATAGAGCAGTGCTGGGGAGACGCACATTCTGAATACTCTTGCCTTCAGTCCCATTTCTACTCTTCGGTTCGTTAGGAATTCGTTGAATCGATTGAATCCTCGCCAAGCGCTTCCGATCCGCCTGTTTATTTCCAACATCAGATTTTGGTCGAACGAGATTCTGGTGCCAAGATAGATAAACGATTCTACGTAAGTCAAAGGCTCGTGATGCGTCGGTTACACATCGCAACGGTTTTCTTCTTATTCAGAACCAATCCCACACGTTTACTTGCAGCACACAATTCGTCTATCATTTTTTGAACTTCTTTGGGTGAATGGGATATCAACACAATATCATCGGCATATCTGAGGTGGTTCAGCTTTTTCCCATCAATCTTGATTCCATAATTCGCCCATTTCAAACCCTTGAAACATTCTTGCAGTACTGAGTTAAAGATATGAGGAGATAACGGGTCGCCTTGTCTGACACCTCTTGCTATATCAATTGGGACTTTATCCTTCCCAAGTCTCACGAAGATTTGTCCTTTTTGGTAGACATTTCTCATTACATTGACAATTTTGGAGTGTATTCCTTGGTTTCTGAGTGACTTCCAAACGGCATCGAACTCAATGCTATCAAATGCCTTCGCGTAGTCTATGAAGACCATGTAACACGGGAATTTGTATTCCATAGATTTGCTTATGAGCTCGTTCAGGGCAAATGAGTGATCGAGAGTGGAGAAATTCCTTCGGAATCCTGCTTGTTCGCACGTTTGGTTTGCATTCAGAGAACTTTCTATTCTTGTGTCGATCGTAGAGGTAAAAACTTTGTATATTAGATTTAGCAAAGCTATCGGCCTGTAGTTCGTTATATCCAAGTGGTTTCCTTTCTTATATATTAGAGATATGAAAGAGTTTGAAAGTTGATCAGGTACTTCCTCATTTCTTATCCACTCATTGAATAACCTTGTAAGGGGATCAGCAAGAATGTCAATGCCACCTTTCAACATTTCAGCGGTGATTCTGTCAGGGCCTGGGGATTTTCCGTCTTTCAATCTTTTGATGGAGTAAACTACTTCGCTCTTCAAAATAGGCAAGAATGGTTCAGTGGATGTATATCGTTGTCTAGGCGGTCGTTGTGAACTCGCGTATAAATCGTCATAGAATGTTTTTACAACTCCTTTCAATTCATCTTTTGTATACGCGATAGAGCCGTCGGGTTTTGCAAGTTGATTTAGTTGAGTGGTTCCAATCTGTGAGGATCGTAACGCACGTCGCGTGCTATTCCCATATCGTACAGCTTCTCGCACAACTTCCAAGTGTTTCCTCCTTAGATCATCCGCAATAGAGAAACATAACATTTTACTCGTTTGAACAAATTCGAGTCGATTGGCTATCGTTGGTGTAGAATCTCGGAGTCTTCTACGTTCAGTGAATAGACCTTTGGTTCTTCTTGTAAATCTCTCCTCCCGCATCTTATCTTTCATCGACTCTTTACACACAGCTGTCATCACTTTTGCAATTCGTGGATAGTCGTAGAAATCTGCCTTTCGTTTCTCGTGGATTTTTGATGTGAAAGTTAGTATGTCAAGTTGTTGTTGGGGGCGAGGTGGTTGATAGTAATATCTTCTTCCCCGCTTCTCCAACTTCAGCCTTGCCAGTATCATCCGATGATCAGATATGAGATCAAAGCTTCCGACAATTGAGACGTCTTGAATTTGTGATTTGTTTGGGCTCATGATGTAATCAATTTGGTTTCTTGTTGTCATATTTGGCGACAGCCAAGTCCATTTTCGAGAGTGTCGTTTATCAAACCACGTATTCATAACAAACAGCTTTGACTCCGTGCAGAAGTCTAGTAGTGCTTGTCCTCGTTCGTTTCGACTCCCCAGTCCGTGTCTCCCGATGAAACGTTCCTCATTCGATTGCCTTTGGCCGATTTTCGCATTGAAATCACCAGTCACAACTATGCGCCCCCTTCCACCCCCCGGTAGACGAACACAACGGTTGGAAGAGTGCACAAGTGTTCCCAGCTCGTTGAGCAGTTTGTCATAATCCTCATCTGAGTGAGCGCTGGTTGGAGCGTAAGCCGTTATAACTCGTAAATCCGAGCGGTGGAATATCAACATATGACAATCTGTCATTGATCGAGTGGAATATGGCGTGAGGCGCAAGGTGGCTGCCAATAAGGAATCCAGTGCCATTAGCCGACTTCTCTCCGTAGGCCACTAGCAGGTGGTTAGATTGGGCTAGGGTGAGGGAGGTTCGGCCTGCTCGGCGGACTTCTTGAAGCGCGATTATATCAAATCGTATGCGACTCACGCTGTCCTCCAGCTCAGCAACGCGGGCGTCTGACTTGAGAGTTCGTACGTTCACAGAACCGATGCGTATGGTGGAAGGAAGCATTCGGTGGACAGGTTACCCAATCGGTTGTCCAAGCGACGATTGGGGATCCCAACGGCGACTCGCCGAGAGGAGAAGACGAGGCGACCGCCCCTCGAGAGCGCGAGAATGGAGAATGGAGAATGGAGAAAATAGAAAATTACTGGGCTAAAAATGAATGAGGAAGGCATCTTACCGGGTAGGGAAGGATAAAGTGAAATGAGATACTAAAAATTTCAGGATACAAGGTGTTTAAGAATACTTTTGATCGGAAGCATCCAGTCTTAGTTAAGAGACCTCTGACCTTCGACTTTACAACACCCTAAAGGTCGAAGTGGAAGAACGTGTAAAAGATGGGAGAACATGCCAGGGGGCATTTATCCTCTGCAAAAAAACGCAACGCAGTTGCAAGAAGTGAAGCTTGTCATAGAAACGAACGTAGAGGGTGAATCAGCAAGCAAAATGTATGCGAATGCAGAAAGAACGATCACGCTTCACGCTTGCAATTGACTGCAAGAAGATATTTTTAGAAGATTTATTCCCTCAACTTCATTATTCTGCAATGCATCGCCAAACCCGAAAAGCGCAAAAATCATTTATCCAAGTCGATGCACAATAAGGATAATGCGTTGAGAAGAATGCTCGATATTCTTCTTCGAATCGGCTCGCTTTAATGGCAAAAATCGCGTAACCAATCGCAGCGCTTAGCCTGGAAAAAAATAGTGTTCACAAAATGAGAATATATTCGTCTTTGTTGATTTCGTTATTGGAAGGTATATGTGCAACATTCACATAATTGCTCTAGTGCCTAGCATCTAGAAAGTTCTCACCCTGACAGGATTTGCGGGCTGAGGCTTCGCTCCTGCGAGTGCCTCGAGAAAAGCGTTGATTGCATTCCTGATCAGTTTCTCTCTCTCGACAACTGCATGCTCGTCCTTGATAACTGCAGCTGAAAATATAAGGATAACTGTATTTTAATTTACGGATGACCGTATTTTAGTCAACGGATGACCGTGTTTTACTTCGAGCACTCGCTTTGAGTAGCGAAAGAGCATGGGAATGAAGATAGTATTACTTGTTGTCTCATCCTTGACTACTGCTCGAGCAGCGGAGAGGGTGATGAGAGCGAGAAGAGAGAGGAGGAGGAGGAGGCGCATCTGGAAGAATCAACGAACGTTGAGTTGGTTGGAAGTGAAGGGACAAGGCAACACGAAATTGTCGTTTTTTTGGCAGAGAAGAGAGAAGGAGGAGCACGATGAATCTCGAATGAAAAATGAAGAAAAGGGAAAGGATTTTATAGCTGTTTGCAGAGAGATCAGGAACAACCAACGGATGACGTGGTGAGAAAGGAATTTTGCAGAAACATCAGCGAGCACGTTTAGCATTTTCTCGTAGATCGTTTAGCTGATAGATTCCTTTACATTCATGAAATGTTCCACTTTGTTCGCTCTCACTGCTGTCTGTAAGTGTATTGCAACCTATCTGATTCATATTGTTGACCTTTTTTTTACTGAAGCAAACTGAATTTCCTCATAGACACATTCAAAGGATTTCAAATATTTTTCTCAATCGAATTCAAATCTATGAGGCAGGCAGTATAATCTCGAAAGACCTGCCAGCGGGTTTACTACCCCCTGGCAGGGCTGTATATTATACGAACACTTTCGAAAATCGGACGCGTCTCGTTTATGACGCCCCCTTCCCTCCCCTGTCTCTCCATCCCCCCTCCCCTCATTCACTCCCCACTCCTCCCTACCGACTTCTCTCTTCTCTCCACCTCTCTCTCCGGTACCATCATGACCGCCTCTTTCAGTCCCATCGTCTTCTATTCCGCTGACTTCGAGCAGGATCTGATGGACCAATTCCTGCCAGGTAGTCCGTCCAGATCCGAGTTCCTTTGTTCAGACAAAGTCACTACTGAATCGTTCGAGTCGCTTCCTGAAACGATCGAAACCATGGACCTTACTAATGGTAATCCCACCTTCTATTCGCCCGATTATGAGCAATCTCTGTTGGAGCAGTACCTCCCCGATTGCCAGTCGCGCGCGGAGTTCATGGCAGAAGATGACGACGCGACGCCGTCTGGATTCGCTGCAGATCAGCTCAACGACTTCGAAGCTGGCGTCATCGAGACTTACGGTAAGTAATCGATCATTTCTCAGTTTAAAACCCTTTTAAAGGGGGATAGGCAGCAACATTTTTGCATTGAAAGTGGCAACGTGGAACTGTAGGGACTGATTGTCCGATCAGATTCCGTGTTATCCGAAGTCTCAGAGATACCCTAAGAATGTAGAATCAATCAATAATCAATCAATTTCCAGATTCCGATGATGTCTCTCCATTCTCATCGCCCGAGCCCCGACTCCATTCGACGTCACTGAAGCTGAAGACTGGAAGAGTTCAGAAGAGAAGACGCCAGTCTGCATCGAAGTCTGCGAAGATTTCGAAGAAGACGACGACGTGCGCGATGCAGTGAACTGTATGCTGCGAACTATTTTATTTATTTCGTGTTCTAATCATGCTTTACTAACCGATAAACAAATACTTTAAAAAGTGTGATTGTTGTTTCGATTGTTTTCGAAAATCGTTGAAAAATGCGTCAGATTGGACTATTTTCGCATTGGGGAGAAAGGGTTGATCGGAGGGCTGCCAGTGGGTATTCACAATGTAGTACCTTCTCGCTTTATTGTCTATCTGGTTACGATTACATGAAATGATTTATTATCAATTGGACTACTTATTATTATCATGTTCAATTTCAAAAGATATTTCACAAAATCCTAAATTTGACAATGAACTTGGTCGAAGCTATCCTAGCATAGGCACCAACAACCAGATGATTATCCTGCGTGAGCAGCGTGCGATTGAGGTCGGAGTCGCAGCAGAATCTGGAAAAAATGCTGACTTTTTCAACATCAACCACTTAGTAGAATTCGAAAATTCGGCGGTAGAGCGTATCCACCATCTACGCCGACCAACAACCCTGCCTTAGGCAATCTAACTTATTGAATGAATGAAACATATCCATTCTTCCGGGGAACTCCAGTAGTGCCGAAACTGCTGCATACAGGCTGATGTATTCAACTCTTCCGGCAACCATAATAGCTTCATATTTTACTCGAAACCGCGTGTGTCCTCTAGCTCACCGATATCCCGTATACTCGAACGGGCCCGTTTTCAGCTCGACATTGTTGTAAGCGCAGGCGGGAGAACAGGCCGATTCGAGATGAGTGAGACGGACGAGCAAGCGGTGACCGATCGGGGCCTGATTATGTTGAAATGGGATGAGAATATAACACCGACAAAATTCATGTCTTTTTGTAATAGCTATCTATTTCTGCTGCATCGAAGATATTAGCGCAGTATGAATTTAGAGAATGAGTGAAACTCAAAAGTTTAAGCTCAACATTTCCTCATTCTTTGCTCTAGGTTCGGTTTCAGTATGTTTCAACAGTATTGTTTAAGCGATCTGTTCCATTTAATTCTGATACGATCTTCTGATAGATTTTAAAACAAAAAAAAAATAGGATGCCCTGGTATGCCACCAGCAACTTTCCGGGAATGATCGGGATTGGTTTCAATATGTTTCAAGAGTACTGCTTCAATGCTCTATCATACAATAGTTCGATTTAATAATGAGAGGTCACACAATCTGAGAAACTCATAGTATTTCTACCTTGACATGCCACCAGCAACTCTCCGGGAAGAAGAGGAAGTCGCCTCGCTCATTCACGAACGAGTGCACCTCGCCTTTGATTTCCTGCCAGCGACGAGTGGCCTAAGATTTGATTTTGTACAGTGTACTTTCTCCTTGCCTTAGACTTAATTCTTGGAACTCCGGTCGAAGCTGCACTCATCGAGTAATCTATCCCCGTTTCTGTCAATCCTAGATGTTGCTCTGGAATCCAAGATATCCAAGTAGATTCCATAGTTTAGGGATTCCAACTTCATTGCAGATGAGGTTCGCTAAGCCTGCTAACGCAGTTATTTCCATTCACCGCTAACCTGATAAAGCCCTCCACACTCGGGGTTCCGCTGACTGCCTCGGATGATCTGATGGCAGAAATGGCCAGCGAATCCATCAGGGCAGAGACAGCGATCGCATCTGAAGTTGAATTTCGTCGTTGAATAATCAACGCATCCATGTGTTTAAAGCTTGCCGCAACTGGGAACTATTGACGCTTCTTCGGTTTCTTGCCGACCTTCATTTCTAGAGTATTCCCTACCGAAGATGCTCCGAACTATTTAACGGAAAGCTCTCGAATGCGAAATGCATGAGATGCAGACTCTAAACTGAACTGAAAATGAATCACACCTCCGAGGATCGCGAATGCCTCCAAACAGGCATTTTGGTGCCGGGGCAGGGCAGAGTGCTGAAATGGCTTCAATGGTATCCAAGATCCGCCCTCGGAAGTTCGAAAGAATCAGCGACGCTTACTAGGAACGTTACATTTTTTCGAATGATGCAATAGGAAATGATTACCGGTGCAATCATAATGCCGATTGAGCTCGAGCAGGTCCATGAAGGTCGGCTTCATGCGCTGACCCATGGTTCTGTGAAAAGATTTTCGAAATACATGTCACCGTCTCTTCATTTCGCGCACTCTCTCACCGGTCAGAGAGGCAAAAGAGTGGGTGAAATGAGTCGCAAAGGGCATGCATGAGTCAAGAAAGTTGGCGAAATAGGTTTTCGAAATTGAAAGTACTCTCACCTCACATGGTTCATATCGTTCGGAATGATGGACAGACGCCGTTTGTCGATCGCGTTTATTGCTGGAATTGTAATCACCTATTCGAAATCCAAATCAGAAAATAGAAAATGCAGTCGTATTAAAGATTGAATGAAACTCAGTAGAATCTCAGGTCGGAAACATGTCTAAATCTTCTGAAACTAACTGGCCGAATAGTGCATCACACTGCCCTCCTCGTACCGTGTGCCCTGCGTGTCCGAGTAGAAGGGGCTCTCCTGGGAACATTCCGAAACGTAAATCCGAAGTATGCATGCAATCCCGTTCACAGCCATTTGGCACCTTTATTGCAAAAGAACAAGCAGAGCAATTCGCCAGAACTTGAAACTTGAGGAACCGTTTTGAGACGAAGAACTTGAAAGTATTCACATCTGCTAAACGCCTTCAGGGGATAACCCGATTGTTAAACCTTATCATACTGCTGTATTGCTCCCTTCTCAATGTTGCCAGTGTTGATGGTGATGAAATCGTCACGGTCGAATCGGGCCTGGAATTAGTTTGGTTTTTCGATTATTTTTTTTATTTAACTTACGACATATTCCGACACGGAATTGTTATGGTAAGCAGTCAAGTGTTATAAGTAGATCCTGAAACGTACTTGTTCGTGAAACAACCCGAGTGTGTGAGCGATCTCGTGGGCCATGACACCGAACTGAAACATATTCTATCACAAGTTGCTGTGATTTCTCGAACTCAAAAATGCATACAGTGCACACAGTGTCTTGTTCTTTCTGAATTTTGAATACTTTTCTGTATGATCGGTGTGTGAGATAAGAAGCGAGAGGAAAATGAAGGGGCTCACATGCTTATCGCACGGTCTGCCTACTGAGATTGGTTGTTTCTTCCAACGGAACTGTCGACCGATGAAGGAGAAGCAACCATCGCCCTGAATTGAAAGGCAGATTGCACGATGATGAAGCGTCTTATAAAGCAAAAAAAGTTTTTGAATGAATCTGATGGCTGATCTGAATCGATGATAGCATCGAACCAACCTGGACGAATTGTATGACAGGTCTGCCCTTCCTGCCTCTCTTGAAATCGAGACACGTGTGAGAGGCGAAGAAGGAGAGCACGTTCTCGATCTTCCAGAGAAGCTCGTAATCGGAGGCTGAGAATTATCGAGCTGCTTGATGGTTCTGGTGATTGGAGCGGAAGGTAAAGTTGCTATCAGTGATTTATGAACACTGCTCAAGTCCTCTCTGATCTCTATTTTTAGATCATCCACAGGAGCTCGTAATCGGAGGCTGAGTTGTGCATTGAGTGCATGAATAACATGCTAGTTAGGGTTCGCCTGGTGCACACTTACCAATATCATCATCCAGATCATAGTAGATCGGCGAGCGAGTAGGCCACTTCTTTAGTGCTTCACGCATTACTGAGCGACGACTGCGTCTCTTGGACTGAATTGTTGAAGCTGACTCTATTCTTGCATTATCAAATGACTAAAAAAATCAATCTCCAACTTCAATTAGATTACATTGTATCGCTTCCTTGCCTCCTCTCTTCTCTGATCGACCAGAAGCTGGTGGTAGTCTTCTGGAGTGAGGGCAATATCACCCTGAAGTAAAACGAAGTAGAGAAATTTTAGGGTCGTTGATCATTCAATCGTATCGGTGCCATAACTAAATGAGTTTCACGAACACTACTAGAAGAAGCGAGCGTTAGACTATCAATTCGGCTCCCGCTTCGCTACTAGAATAACTTATTCGAGACGGAAATATTGCAAACTTGGTAGAGCCACCCGTTCAAGTGCCGGTTCTGTTCCATCTCTTCGGGAAGCAGCTCGGTGATCTGATAAAATATCGATTTTTTGCAGATTTCACGATGCGTAACAACGTTGAGTGCCAAGCAATCACAACAATCACCAGTTAAATAAAACTAACCTCATGTTGCCGAGTAGCTGAAGTCACTGCAACAATAGCAAAGGCAAGAGAAATCATTCCCCTAATGTGGAGATGATTGAATGTGCGGGCGAGATCAGGCCAACTTCTTTGATTGCTTTTCGCGCAAGGATCTCTCCCCATCTTTCTAGCTCTTGTTTTCCCGAGATTTAGTTATGTTCGGTCGAGGGACCATTCATAATTCCATGGAGTTAACATCTTCATCGTGCCCTTTTTATCACGTAGAGAATTTCAATGATCATTCGTACAATGTTGGAGATCGGAAGCCGGAAACAACGGTCGGATGCTTCCGGCTAGCTCATGCATTGTGGGCATTCCAGCTAGTACCGCCTTCCCGAGAGCGAAGCCCTGAATAATGAACCTCTTCGAGAAAACATCAAACACCAAACATTCGACCAAGTGAAGATTGAGAGCCTTCGATTGCACAGGTTGGGGGCATCCGGCCTGCCCTCACACCTTCCAGTGACCTCGAGCACTCTCGCGCACCCAATGTGCGCGGACTAGAGTGCGAAAATCGTCTCTTCATTTCGCACACTCTCTCAGCGGCAGAAGCGGCGAGAGAATGTGAGAAATGAAGAGACGGCCCGATCATTTATGCCCAGAGGCGGCGCTTGATGGTTTTTGTGCAGTGGTTGTTTACTTGTTTTGCTAGAGTTAGACGTAAACAACGTGCGTCCTAGACATGAACTAGACACGAGACAAGGTCATTTGAACAGAATTGTCTCCCTTCCCCTCCCCCATCCCTTTCGCTCTCTAACACACTCCCTAGAAACTTGACCTGCATGGGAAACGGTCTTACATTAGACTGTGCATTTTTCCATGATCACGCCCCTATAGCGGGAAGGAGCTTGACCTGAACTAGGAAGGTCCTGAGCATAGAATATTAAAATTCATAATAAACGTGGAAGCAGCATTTTGCTTATTCACTGTATTTCCTTTCAGGCAGTCTTCTCTCTCAGAGATGATCAACCTCTATAAATCGTTAAAGAAGCATGCTGTTAAAATCCTCAAATGCCTGCAACGACAGGCGGTTAGGCTCATAAAGTACGTCAGGGAACATTGGAAAGGAAAGCAGGTCAGTTAGTAGTTCAAGGTACCGTAACCTCTCATGATACCGTAACCTGTTTCAGCAACCGTAACCTGTTACCGATACCGTAACCTGTTACCGATACCGTAACCTGTTACCGATACCGTAACCTGTTACCGATACCGTAACCTGTTACCGATACCGTAACCTGTTTCAGCAACCGTACACATTCCAGACCGTTGCCAGGATTTCTGCACTCCCCGATTCCGTTTTGATGAATGTATTCAATCAACTGACTACGGAAGAAAGAACGCCTCTAGGCAGAGTGTGCAAGCTATGGAGAGATCTGGACTTCGAAGCTGGAAACAAGACGTTCGAGGAGATTTATGTTGTTTGTGTGAGTTGCTTTCTGAGTCGAACCGTAGCACAACCTATCTTAATCCAAGAATCAGAAAAATGAATCCAACTGCTTTCCTGTGAAAATAAAAAGTCTTTCAGAAATCGACAGGAATATTTATCAAGGGACGAACGGTCAACGGAGATTGCTTGGGAATAAATGGAAATATTTGGAGGGAGTACGAAGATGTTGCCACTGAGCACAATATGAGATTGTTCCGCAAGGCCCACACGAAAGTGCTGAATATCGAGGTCAGTCGTTTGGAACTTCTTAGTTTTTTTGGACCGCGGTGAATGAGAAGAAAAGTGACAATCGATCAATATTGCAAAAATGACAAATGCTTCACATTGTTTAGCTAGCAGGCATAATTGCTGAGGAGTTTCTTCCGTTGGTCTCAGAATTTCTCAAGGATATAAGATGTGAAGACATGAACGTGAACTTTAACTGCGCACCACAAGAATATTTATGTGAAGAAAAGTGCATTGACAAGTGAGTTATTCGAGTGAGTTCCCCAAGTGAGTTCTCAAGTTCTCACTTTTTCAGCATCTTCCTCGAAATCATCAACAATCACTACCTCAAGAACAGCCGAGTTCACCTCAGGTGGAACAGTGTATCCCCGAGAAATGATGTCTCCTGCTCCAAAGAAATTCTGAAGAAATTGCCTGATATGGACAAATTCAAAATCAATGACAAGAAGCGGTGGTGGGAGGTTCGTCTACTTCTTCAATTTTGGATTTTCCTCACTTTCGCTTCACTGATCACTCAGAAAGACAACAGCAGACAGAGTCACAGGGTGAAAAAACACATTCTTTGATCTATCATCTGACTCTCTCAAATGTCCATACTCTGATGGCTCAGAGCGAGAGATTATGCTGAATATAGAGAGTCTGATCTTATTTCTCCCTTTCCAGACCATCGACATCACCATTGATGAGGACGCCCTCTACCACATCGTGCGCCATTCGAACCACGCTGAGTTGGGCAAGGCCGACTGCTCAGTGCTCGGAGTATTGAGAGCATTCGCGGTGAGTAGTCTTTGCGCATTTACGGTGCTAGAATTTCTTGGGCGGTTCTGGTGACCCTCGTTTGTAATTCGAGCCACACTGAAAAGCCGACGGCTCAGTGCTCGAAGTACTTTGAGTGTTCGCGGTTAGCAGAAATTGAACTGCGATTACTCTCGAATCGGTTGCGTCATGCAGAGCAGCGTTCGGTACCTGATGAACTCAGATAGACAGTCTAAAATGATGAGAGAGAATGAGAGGGAATGAAAGCGCATGTGATCAACTTTATCTTCAGGTCGTCTGCCAATCCCCCTGCCCCCGCAAGTACGTCGTCTTCCAGACCACTCTGTCTGTCATCGAGGACCTCTCGGCCATGAGAGAGCTGGACCGTGATGAGTACACGCCCCTAGGTTGCCTGATCAACAGAAGGCATCAATCGATAATGATCGCGAGAATGGTAATCGTCGACTATAAGACGTGCAAGTGGATCATTGAGATGGGCAAGACGGACGAGTGGGGAGAGCTGAGGAGAGGCGAGTGGTGAATTCGAGCAATTTGTTGACTTCTAACCTTTTCCTGTTTACCCACCGGCATGGTAATGCCCTGAAACCTATCTGAAGCGTGATCACTTTGCATTTGATTTCTAATTTCTATGTTATTCAAATCCATACAACATCCCCTCTATCTTTCGCTAGTATTTTAACTTAAACTGAACTAATATAATTAAATGGCTATTCGTAACGACAGAGCTCTAATCTCAATTAATTTGAATTGTTTCTTAAAGATACGTTGACTATTGTCTATTGATTGATTGAAATATTCGTATGTTGCTCGCGTAAATGCAAATGTTATTTGAATAAAGTTTTACATTCACTCACTGAAAAGTTGTTCGAGGAAACACTGGAAAAATAAAAATTTTAAAAAGTCAATTATCGATGCATCTCAAAATACGGTTTCTCTAGGTTACGGTTGACTTTTCTTCTTGCTCGTCATTGTTGGTTGTTACTCGCTGTTTGGGCTCTTTTTCGTGTTCATAATTACGTTAATTGCGTGCTAACCAGTCCACGGCAGGGTGTGGATCAAGATTCAGGCCGTGAGTCAGGCCATCCTCTCGTTTGGAGCCTTCCACAACGGCGACGACGTGAAGCAAGTAGAAGAGAAACGGTTAGAAAGTTTACACGCGATCCCTTGTATATTGTTGCTTCTTTTTGCGCTTTCTATTTTGCATTTTGAGTTAGAATGGCTTACTTCACGCGATCACTGCTTTATGCACTTTTCCCCCTAAGTTACACCTCTCCCGCCTCCCTCTCCTCCCCCTCCCCTCACTCGCTCGGGCAGTGCTGGGGTAGTCTTTCACATTGGAGCCGCGTTTTCTCTGTTACATACGCGCTTAACATCGAGCTTTCGCTTTTTCACAATGGAATCCTCCGTAACTCATATTCGGTGTGATCTTTGTGATACACTCGGTTCATTTGCACGAGTTCACGATTTATTCACGACAATGCTCGATTTATTGAGATGGCGGACCAAGTGGTAGTAGGGGATGTTCAAGTCAACGCCGATCCTGCAGCAGCAGCAGCCTTCAACCAGGGAATGCAGTACGTTATCCTCTCTAATTTGCTCGTTGATCTTTGATTGTCTCAAGTTTGCGCAAGATGAACAGCCTGACATCATTTTACTAATGGCATTAATTTAAATTATTTAAATATTTAATTCTCTAAGGCCCCGTCCACTCTTCGAGCTGATGGGTGAGATCGGCCTGGAGGAGGGACGACAACTGAGGGAGGCGATCGAGCGAGCGAGACGGGAGAGGCTGGGAGTAGCGCCACCACCGCCTGAGGTGCGTTTTTTGATTGATTAGTCTGTGAAAGGCCAGATTTTGAGTGATTCGGGGATGGGAGAAGCTGAGAGTAGTGCACTCTTAGTTTTTTTGGTCAGATTATCGAGTTATGGAGCCTGAATTTGTCCAAAGCAAAGACAATTTTGCTTAACAGATGCACCCAGGCTGCCCAAAACCATCAACAATGCGCTGTTTTAGTTTCCAGTTAACGCGAGTAGCAAGTCATGTTCATGAACATGCAATCGTTAATGTTAATTAGGCTAATTAGTGTAATTAATTAATTAAGCTGCTCCCTCGCGACGAGAACGCCCCGGGACAACTGCCCTGGCAATTTGTGGAGATTGCGCAGGAGGCAGCGGCCGAGAGACGCAGGGATCAGTTGGTGGGAAATCGATAGTTGCAGTATCCCAAAATCGATAGTTACAGTATCCCAATAGGAAATTGATAGATACTCGATTTTTCATAACCTAGGGAATGTAACTTTGAGTTTTATATTTTTTATTAACAATCTTGCTTTTATTAATTAACATTGTTTCATTAAGAGGATGGACGAGGGTCAGATCTGGCTTGAGCGAATGCGGGAGAGGCGCCAACTGAGAGGAGATATCGTCGAACCGGAGGAACTTCCTCCTCCTGACGACGAGGTGATCAACATTCGGAACTTCTTCGGTTTTTGGCCGCAGAAAGTGAGAATGATAGGGAAATAATACTCTAGATAAGAAGGTCGTCCAGAAACAGAAGAAGTGCCCAGCATTCGCTGTCAATTATGGTATTGTTGTCGCGTTGTGTGTAGTGCTCATTTTCGCTCTGTACGAAATACTTCAGCAGTTTCGATTATAATATAACCATACTGAGAATCTGGAAGTCTTGCAATGAAGATGCCCTGTTATGAGGCTGCCCACAGGAGAAATGTTCACGTTATCTCTTCGACCAGAGAGGCGAGATAGTGTGCGAAATGAGGAGAGTCATTTCTTGCCAAACCATCCCTAATTTGAGGTGCCCGCCTACGAGGCTGCCCAGAGGAGGATGCTGCGCGAGTATTTGGAGATGATCGATCGGGCAGCCGAGGAGAGGCGCAGAGTGGCGGCAGAGAGGCGCAGGGAGCAGGTATTAAGGCAAATCGATAGTACAGTAACCGTTTGGTTACTGTAGGCCTTTTAGTTACTGTAGGGAAGTAAAGTACTTTTCCAATCGTTCGTACTCGATTTCGCTCCTGCTTTTACGGAAAATGAGGCTAAGTAGTAGTTGAAACACATATAGTTTACCAGTGCAATTCGTTATTTCACTTTTATCAAGAAGCTCTCGTTCTTCGCAATGATTAACCTTAGACACATTCTCATGGTCATAACTCATTGCATTAATTTGAAATCGTTCAGGAAATAATAAACGATTACAGGAGGAAAGAGAAGAAGCCGAGCGAGTGTTCGTAGTGACTGAGGAGATGGTCGCGTATGCGAAGATGATGAGGGAGAAGGACGAGAGGTGAACATTTCGAAACCGTTTCTAATATTTTCCGAGGGTGTAGAACCCTTCTTCGAGGCTCCAACAGCTTTAGTTGAATAGTTTTAGTTGCGATCTAATGAAAGCTGGTTAGATTCTTATAAAAACGTGTTTAATGCAACATTTTCATACCAAACAATGTAGTTGAAGTGGAATATACACGTTTAATGAAACATTTTCACACCAAATATTCAGTAATCCATCTACCGCCCTCTTCTCGCGCGCTTGCTTCACTTGCGCAGTCGAGAATCCGCACGTGAGAGCAGTCTTCGTCAAATGTGGCCATATCGTCTGCTACCCCTGTGCTGTGGATAATGCGAGGTGGGCAAGCTATTTCGGCGCCTTTTGTAAGTGGGTGATAAGAGGGAAAATAAATAAAAAAAAAAGTAGAGGTAGTTTCGTCTTCAACGTATTTTTCAAGGTTTTTCAACGGGGGGGGGGGCGCAGGTTTTTTTCGATCGGGGTGCATGCATCCATATAAGTCGTAGAGAGGAATACGCTGTGAGTACAGACTGTGTCAGATTTCGATAACTATTTCTTGTTTCATACCGTTGGTCCAGATCATCGTCATGTTTGTGCAAATTGCAGACACGCCTCAAGCAAGTGCGTCTTCTGCCGTAAGAAGAGCGGGTTCGTCAAACTGTCCGAGAATGAGTACGGTAGTGAGGAGAAGAATGACGTCAACGATGAGGATTGATCGATGAGAAGAGTAATCGATTGATACTACCGTATTCCGACACTGTATCCATTATAGTAATCGATGTTATCTGGTTCTGTTGTCTTCCAATCTATGTTTTGGTGTATTCATATGTGATCTCGAGCCTGTTCAATATATCTCTAATGGAATGTCTTTGTTATCGTTTTATATCAACGTTTTATTCGTTCGTGAGAGTTCTCATTGATAAAGCATGCAATGCTCCGAATTATGTATCAAATAATGCTGTTATCTGCAGTATTTGCATATCTTTCTCAAATATGGTTTTAGATATGCGAGTTTAAGTTACTCCGGTTGAGCCCATCCTTGGAATCAGGGCTGTGCAAAAAATTTCACGCACTCTCATTTCGTAATGCTCTCTCGCCAGTCAGACAGACGAGAGAGCATGAGAAATGAGGAGTGCGTGAAACTTTTTGCACAGCCCTGCTTGGAATGAAGTCCAACTTTCCCGCAGGGTTCGAATGATTTATCGATTTATAGATGGCAGACCAGCCTCCTGAAGAGGGCGCGCAAGCCAACGCCGATGATGCTGTAGCAGCCTTCAATCGGGATATGGAGTACGTTTATTATCATTAGTTTGCTGTGCATTCATGCTTGCGCCCATGTGGTTATCTGTTGATTGGAAAAAATGATAAGTTTATAATGAAGCGAGAACGGTTAAGAAGTTTGGATGTTAAACGTCCCATCGCCAATCAATCGATAAGTTAATGATTTCAGTTAGGGTTGTCAGAATGAAGAATGACTCTCCTCATTTCACGCACTCTCTCGCCTGCCTGATCGGTTAGAGCGTGTGGAAAATGAGGAGAGTCATTCTTCATTCTGACATCCCTAATTACAGTACGGTCTAATTTGCAGCAGGGAACGCCGTCAGATCGACCGCGTGATCCAGCGAAGAGCGAGAGACGCACCACTTCGTGCGATTCGGGAGAGGGACGAGGTTGGAAAATCATTAGAAAATGGAATTTAAGGGCTAGTTGTAAAATCCGGAATATTGACCAGTTTCTCTTGTGAGTGATCTTGCACGATTACCCCGTTCTGCCAGTCTACGCCGTTTCATCTGACAAAATATTATTTTATATTATATATTAAAAAATTTAGGTGAATTTAGAATTTTTTTAAATTTTACAAATTGAGGCGCACGGCGTTCGGGCAGTGCACAGGAGGATCGACGACGAGATGAGGCAAGCGCACGATCGAGGGGAGCGATGGGATGAGGTGCGCATTTGATATTTGAATGATTTGCCATTTTTTGCCACTTAATTACTTTAAAAAAATATTAATAATCATGTGCAATCACCGGAGCGATTGGGGAGGTCCCGTTTACTGTCCTTTCTTGGTGAATTTGGTGTTCATTTGGAGGTAGGGTTCTCTTATTATAACTGTTGTTGAAATTTCTAATCAGGAGAACCAAAGAGATAAGCCGTGCTCAGTGCAAGATAACGTGTGGAACGATGAGACTATTGGAATTGCAATACTGCTACTGGAATTCCAATTCCAATAAGAGAACCCTATTTGAAGGAGCGCGCTCGTCGACAACTGCTGGAGGCGTACGAGCGAGAGGCACGAGAGGCGTTCGAGGTGGAGAACGTGGAGGTGAGTCATGATTAGGGATGTCAGAATTAAGAATGACTCTCCTCAGTTCACACACTCTCTCGCCTGCCTGATCGGTTAGAGAGTGTGGAAAAAGAGGAGAGTTATTCTTAATTCTGACATCCCTAGTCATGATGTCAGTACATTGTACACCATTTTTTATCCGAAACTCGAAGTTATCCCATACCCAAACGCGCTTAAATATTCGCAACAAAAACACTGAACGACTCGCCAGCCAAATGAATCATGGCGACTTTGAACTCGCGTGTCGGTAAATCGGTATGTTAGCATTGGCCTCGGGTAAGGGGTGAGACAGTAACAAAGGAGCCAAATCCAAATCCAAATCCGAGATCATCGAGCCAAATCTGTACAGAAATCCCGTAAAGTGAGAGGACTGTTTGGTTGTTTACTTGTGATGCAATGTGAACGAAACACTCAATAAAGAAGAGAAAAGTTCATTGATTTACAAGGCACAAGGTAAACTGGTGAGGACTAAGCTACGGCACAATGGGAAAAGAGGAAAAGTTGTTGAATGCACCGACCTTTAGAGGACTACGTCCGTGTTGAAGGTGGGGCGAGATTTGGGCGAGGACTTGTCACAGTTGGACGAGGGCTCGCAGTTGTAGGCGACTACGCGCTGATTGAATGAGGGTGAAGCGAGGGGACTCTAGTGGAGTGACCCTGGAAGACGTGGTGTGAGGATAAGTCACGACACAGCACTTAATTATGACGAAATGAGAGGAAATTGACAGGTGACCTTGCGTCAGCAAGGAACGATCACAAGTGAGGAAAGGGGACGGAAAATGCTTGCGGGTTAGCCGCGCGCGAGCTCGTCCCACAGCGAAGTGCGGGAAAATTCGTGAATTCAAAAAGGGAAGGGAGAGGGAAGGCGAGAGCGGTCAGAGAAGTCAGAGTGGTGAAAGAGAAAGTGGGCGGAGCCAGCCATGGGAAGAGGGCACAGACGCAGAGTGGTGTTAGAGCGCGCGCCGTACGAGACGGCGTTAGTGCGCGCGCCGTACGATGGTGTTAGAGCGTGCGCCGTAATGAAATGGCGTTAGTGCGTGCGCCGTAATGACTTGAGGAGGAATCAGAGTAATAAACAGAGGCTGACTGGTGCGGAATTGAAATGTAATGATATGAACGGAATGAGTTGTTGATTGATAGGATCGTTTGAGTGAAATAATGATTGTATTTGGGTATCGAATGGTAG
The DNA here is from genome assembly GCA_900490845.1 of Pristionchus japonicus. Classification (NCBI taxonomy): domain Eukaryota; kingdom Metazoa; phylum Nematoda; class Chromadorea; order Rhabditida; family Neodiplogasteridae; genus Pristionchus; species Pristionchus japonicus. The sequence continues at coordinate 976,460 of LS514501.1, forward strand.
AATTCGGTACAAAATCAAAAATACGATGAGAATTGAGAATCCGATCCAAATTTAAGGACGGCGTGGCGGCGCGGAGGCGAATGCGCGAACGGATACGGAAGAGCGAGCGGGTGGTTCGGGAGCTCATCGTAAGCACTAAAATCGATAGTTACAGTATCCATGGTAAAATCGATAGTTACAGTATCCATGGTAAAATCGATAGTTACAGTATCCATGGTAAAATCGATAGTTACAGTATCCTTGGTACAATGGATAGTTACAGTATCCATGGTGAATTCGATTGTTACTGTATCCCTAGTGAAATCGATTGTTACAGTATCCTTGGTGAATTCGATCGTTACAGTATCCCTGGTAAAAACGATAGTTACGGTATCCCTGGTACAATCGATAGTTACGGTATCCTTGGTAGTGGGCAGCCCAGCATACTAGTCAATGTATGATTATTTCCTATTCTGCAATTGATATTTTTTTCATTAACTATTTCATTATTTAGGTACTCTCGCGCATGCGACTGAGAGAGTGGCAGGCGGACAGAGCAGTCGAACAGGCCGGTGGAGGAGTCGAACGGGAAGCGCCGCCGCTTGATGCTGAGGTGATCAATTGCTGTTGCCCATTGCCGTTCTTGGTTTTACCGATTAATAGTCGGTCGAAAACTCCGATCAAAATGTCGGGCTTTAGTTGTTATTCGCTTCCCGTTGCCGTTCTTGTCGAGCTCAGTCAAAATGTGACTGAGCTGCTCGAGAGTTATTTTGAGTGAAAGCAAAATATTATTATTTAAGGAACGGGCGCTACTCGGACACGCTGTTGCGCCGCGTGCGGCGCCGAGACGCAGGGAGGCCATGGTGGGTAAACCAATCGATAGCTACATTACCCCGAGAGGTACCGTACCTCTCAGGGATGTTGATTCGATACAGTGCAACTTACATTTGTGTGTTTTCTTCTTAGAAATTTCGATTTATTCGGGCAGTAATAGGAATGAGGGTTGATTATTTTTGAAAGGATCTTCAACGTATTTTTCAACGTGCTGAACATATAAGGACTTCTTTTAGTGCACGCATCCATATCATACAACGGGATAATTCATCTCTCATTTGCCAGCTGGCGGCAGCGTTTGGACTATTTATCCGCACCGAACCCACAATTAATTCATTCCAGGAGGTCAGCGGCCAGGGCGACGGAGCAACCGCAGTGAGCGAGGAGATGATCCGAGAAGCGCAGAGGATGAGGGACGAGGACGAGAGGTGGGGTGTAATATTCTGAGAAAATAAAGTTGAAGCGACATACTAACTTTAGCATATTAGAATATTTTCTCAGTAGTAAGCGAGTGTGTTTTCGTTGAAACAAGGTGATGCAACTAAATAACTAAATTTTGGCTCGTGCTGATGTGATGCGCGAGAATTTTACCCACTGTGCTTGATGATCAAATTTTTATTGCTTTTCAAATATATTTTTATTTGGAATTTAATTTAATTCTTTTTTTTTATTCCAGACAGCAACCGACCACTCGCTACTCTCGCGCCTGTGCTATCTGTGCTAATGAGAACCCCCAGAAGCGAGCAGTATTCATCCAGTGCGGTCATATCGTCTGCTACCCATGTGCGGTGGACAATGCGAGGTGAGAAACACGTTTCGAAAAACTGACTTCAAAGTTGTACATAAATTCGGCATCTACTAGCGTCTGCTTCCATCAATAACGGAATTTTTCAGAAGTGACGTCACCAATGGCAAGTGCGTATTCTGCCGTAAGAAGAGTGGATTCGTCAAGATTTTCGAGGACGAGTACGGTAGTGGAGAGCCGAATGGAGCCAATGATGTGAATTAATCGATGACGAGAATAGATATCGATTGGCGCGATACCGTATCCCGGCACCGATAGAATAATAGAATAATATCAACGGTAGAATAATCGATAGTTATCGTTGTAATATTTTATCATACAAATTGAATTTCTTCCTAATGTTTATATGCCATCTCAAGCTTAGTCGAATTATCCGTACTCGCCAATTCGATTCACTCGTTTCTCATAATATTGCTAATTGATAAATCATGTCATTATCTGTTGGTTATCACAAATAACGCTGTTATCTGCAGTATTTGAATATCATTTATTGGGATCGATATATTCGAGTAAAATATATTCGGCTTGTTCCTACTTCAAAATACTGGCAAGAACTATGTATGTAGTGTTTGTAGCATAGAAGTATTTCCGCAAGGGTAGCATGATTCTATATTTCTCGAAGAAACTAGGTCGGATGAGAACCGTCGGATAAGAAACGACTGGATGAGAACCTAATGAGGTCGAGAGACAAGAGTTATGTAATAGACTGAATATGCAAATGGTTCTCATCCAGTCGGTTCTTATCCGACCTAGTACCTTCTCGAATTGTAGATGGCAGACCCTGCCGGCTATCTGAAAGTGGCGATTCTTACGCGAATGCACTGTTAAACCAATTTTGTGCCAATTGCAGACACGCCTAGTGCGTCTTCTGCCGTCAGAAGAGCGGATTCGTCAAACTATTCGAGGACGAATATGGTACCGGCGAGCAGTGATCAGGGAGTGCGGTACGTGCTAGGGTTGTCTGCTCGGTTTCGGTTTTGAATTATTCGCACACCTCGTCCCTTCCGCCGAGAGAGTGCGCGCTCTTGCGAATAATTTGCACCGGTTTTCCCTCTTGCGTGGATGCAAATGACTCAAGCAGGCGGCGAGATAGCGTGTGAAAAAGAGAGTGAGAGAGAAGGGAGTGCGGTACGTGCCAAGGAATAGGTTACTGTTGTTGCGCACCGAAGCTGCCATTGCGGCCTTTGATCGGGTGTTCCTGTAAGTGTTTCACACTAGGTAAAGGCGCTGTCAAGTCAATCGATTGCGCAGTCGTACGGCTAGGTGGGAACCACTGGTAAGGCGATTTGTCGAAAAGGTTCACACTCGGTTGCTCATTTTTGCTGAAAATCTCGTGTTTATTCAAGAATATCATTAAATTTCAATGTCACTATTCATCAACCACCAGTAGATAGTATAAGAAAATGTATTCTGCTACCTCTCGGGTTTGTTCTAATTAATGGTTGATCTTATTTAATGAATTCTTAATTAATTAATTAATTAATTAATATACCGTCGCGTCAGGCCACCCGGGGAGCCGAGCGAGCGAATGCCTGCGGATGCGCGAGATGACCAGCTGATGCCTCCCCCTCAGGTGAATTAAAACGAAACTGGGCAACAGCTAGGGTAAAATAAAGTGTAAAATAATAAAGTGATGCTGATAGTAAGCAACAAGAAGAGGAGACTTCCTAAAAATACGCGGTTCGGTTATTATATATTTTAAATTTAATTAATTTGGTATTGACGGTTTCTATTAATGACGGTTTCTGTCCATTGTACGCGCATCTGAAAGTCAAAACAACGCCAAATCTAAATGATCAGCAGCAATCCCTGCTTGATTTCCGGTCACAAATCACGTGTGTTCGATTTTCCGACGTCGTTGAGAGGATCGGAGTTAGGTCGGATGAGAACCTAATGAGGGCGAGAGACAAGAGTTATGTAATAGACGGAATATGCAAATTGTTCTCATCCGACGGCTTTTCCGACCAGTACCAGAGGATCTCAATGATCTCGCGTTTATTAGAAATCGATAGTTTTAGTGGCGTGTTCTCTATTCTCTAGAAAATCAAAAGCTCCCATCAAGCTGGTGCCACGTGACGAGGAGTTATTATGATTGTTCACATCTAATAATTAAATTATTATTTTGGTTTTAATTAATTAATTAACTATTAAGCTCCCTCCTCGCCGCATGGCTGCCCAGCGACCACTGCTCGACCGCACGAGGACGGCGCCTCCACCCGCGGTATTTATGATTCATTTTGTTCTATAATGATCGATATATCTCTTCCTCTGCTTTTGTCCAATCGCTCAATTGAAAAGCGAGCCGAAAATCTAATGATTGGGCTCGCCTTTCCACTCGGAGTGGTCGGATTTGTCCTGAAAGCTTCTCACAGTTAATTAATTATTAATTAATTAATTAAGCAATGTTGATTAAGATTCCGCGTGACGAGAAGATGGCCGAGTTCCTACGAAGGAACGCCGAGCTGGAGGCCGAGTTCCGCAGAGACTGGGTGAGAACTTTCTCGAAACAGTTGAATCCGTCCTTCGTTTCTATCGGCGGTATTTCTATGCTGATAGTACGCTAGTTAGGATAGGCTCGCAACAGCGCCATTGAAGTTCATTCACAATGGCTGAATCAAACTGACCAAATCATTTTCGCAGGGTTCGGATAATTATATAGTTTTCAAATTGTAGAGGGGGGAGCGGGAGGAGGAAAGAGAGGCGCGAGCTGATCCTGCTGCTGTTGCTGCTGCAGTTGCAGATCGAATGTAAGTTTTCGGAACTTCTGTACTTTTGGCTCAACCCTCTCTCTCTATTGACCGCTCTGAGTGAGGAGTGAGGTGGAGAATGAGAAGGAAGGGATTGAATACTCTTGAGAAGGGCTGGGCCAAAAATTAAAGAAGTGCTAAGTTTTCACCCTTGTTTGCCCATTTATCGTTGAACATCTCGTGTATTTTCAAGGGCTGATGCAAAAGTCTGCCGATTTCAACACTCATTTGGTTTTTTCATTGTGAATACGTTAGCTTAAAATCGTTGTGCCACTATTCGGCGGCTCACATTTAGCAGAATCTCAGAAGTGAAATTTTTTTTTGATTATTTCACTGTCACAGGAGAGTGCTCAGAGAGGCGAATGCGCAAGTGCGAAGAGAGAGGGAGGAGAGGGAACGGAGAATGCGGGAGATCGAGGTGGAAGTGGCGCAGGTTAGTTATTTTTTGAACAACTTTTTGAACCGGATAAATATAAAAGAAAATCTATGAAATTCAGCCTCCTCTCGGTGTCGATCCCGACCGGATTCCAGACGAGAGGGGTCTGCGTGCTGCGAGGAGGCGCAGAACCATGGTGAGCACTACAAAAATACGATATTTTCCACGATTTTTCATGTTCTAATTTTGTTGAGTTAGTAAAAACAAACATTGATAATGTTCAAGAATTTCTCATGAACATTTGGCACTTCCCTTAGAGTCGAAAAAAATAGTTGACGTGTTGATCATTGGTGTTTTTTTTAATTATAGGAATTTCTCATAGGCTGAACGAGAGTTGTGGGCATTGCAAATCCCATTATCAGTTGTGTCAGTACATCAAACACGAATATTTTAACAAACATGCAAATTGTTTCAGCTGGAACGGGAGCTGCGCCAGCTGAGGGAGGCACAGGCAGGGGCTCCTCCTCCTGACACACCGGTGAGAGGTCTCGTCTAGACTATAGATAGTGCCATCCCCTGTAAAAAGAGACCCGACGGTGTGGGTGCAAAGTTCGCAAACTCGCAAATTGGTTGTGGAATATTGCTAGTGAAACGTCGCCGGCGACGAGGTGAGTGTTGTCATCCAGACTAGCATCGTTCCCAGTAAAAAGATCGACGGCTTATGCTAAGGTAGTTCGGAAATATGACGTTTCATTTCGTATCGTCTAGGCAAATGCGGACTCTGTCCAGACTATAGTGCCATTCCCTGTAAAAAGAGAACCGACCGGGTGACTTGCAAAATATTCATTTAATAATAATTATTAATAAGTTATTTATTAAATAAAAAAGATTAAGGAAGTCGGTGATGCGGCTGCACAGAGGATTCGACTCGGAAGACGGCGAGTCGATGTAAGGATGGATTGCGTATTTTTGCATTAGCAAATGCCCGGTTGAGCATAATCGAATGTACAGCTGTTCTCACACGTCATGTCATCCGATTGTTCTTATTCAGTGTCGGCAAATGTCAATGCATTTGGAAGATATGCTATCTTTTTAATGAATTGTACGCTACAGGAGAGAAGAGTGGACGCTGGAGCAGTGACCGAGGAGATGATCGGAGAAGCGAAAAGATTCAAGGAGGAGGATGAGAGGTGAGAGGTTCTGGAAGGATATCTTGAGACGGGCAGTTATAACACAACTATTGCTATTTGTATGGAGCGTTGTTGACTCGAACAAACTGTGCATTTCCTTTCAGTGAGCTGTCGACCACTCACTACTCGCGTGCCTGTCCCGTTTGTGCTATCGAGAATCCCCTGAAGCGAGCAGTATGCATCACGTGTGGACACATTATCTGTTTCCCCTGTGCAGTGGAGAATGCGAGGTGAAATGCCCTTCTTTCATGGTTTATCAGTGTAAATATTAGCCATATCCGATCTTAGGCGATTTTCCAATTGATGATTTAATCGAAAAGACCAATCGTAATTCCGTTTCTTTTCAGATCGGCCGAAGGCAAGTGTGTATTCTGCCGTCAGAAAAGTGGATTCGTCAAGCTATTCGAGGAGGAGTACGGTAGTGAGAAGGTGTTTGAGGGCAGCCGGGACCAGAAGGGCGTCAACGATCGATAATTCGATGAATTAATCGATAATGAGAAGATTTATCGATTGAATCGATTCCTACCGTATCCCGACCCTGTATCTATACATTTTCCAGTACATATTATATTTTCAAGTTTGTAAATCAAGGATACCGTTTTATTGTGATACAACTTACATTTTGCCAGCCTTTTCGTCGTGTTTGTTCTTGGTCTTGAGTTTATTTAAGCTATTTTCGATGTGAACGTTTTCTACTTACCCCTAAACTATTTTTTTCGCAATCCGGCATTTTATTCATCATAGTAATCTTTATAATCTGGTTATGTTGTCACTCGAATTCATTCAAACTCAGGTCCTTCTTATTATTTATATGCACGAGTTCAGTCGAATAGCCTATCATCGAGGATATATTTTTACTTGCCTACACCGAATCATTGTTCGTTCGCTCATTATGCTCTTTCTAATCGATAAATCATGTAATATTCTACGAATTGTATATTGAATAACGCTGTTATCGGCAGTATTTGCATATTTTTAAATCTGGTTTCAGCTAAATGCGATCAGTTTGAGGATCCCTTTCACAAATGAGAATAATCAGGTATTTCTCTAATTGTAGATGGCAGACCAGCAGCCTGTAGAGGAAGGTGCGCAAGCCAACGCCGCTGCTGGCATGGCGGAGTAAGTGTTTTACACTAGTTCGCTCAGTTATCGCTGAAAATATCTTGTTTTTTTCCGCAGCCGGACAGAATGTCCAATTAAATTCTTCATAATTTGTTATCTATTCACAGAAGACGGCGACGCAGGGTGGAGAACGAGCGCGAGAGACGAGAGATGGAGGCGATGATCGAGGTGATGCCAGCACAGGTTAGTTTGCGCTGAATATGGAACTTTTTCTTGGGTAATAGCCTTATCTGCTTAGTACATAGACGAAATTCGATCGTCGTGAAGAGAAAATTCGTAATAAAAATTCTAAATGGTGAGAGTTGAACGCACATTATCATTTTTATCAGTTATGTCAAACACTACTGCAAATATTCTTTCAAGCTGGAACGAGAGTTGCTGCAGCAGAGGGAGGCACAGGCTGCGCGCGTGGACCCGCAGCCCGACAACGAGGTGAGGGCTACCAGGGCTGCCTGCGACCCACTGAACATGCCCAAAAAAGAGACTTGGCGATGAGGCCGCACAGGGATGTGCTTGCTAGAGGTAGTAATGAGATAGAGTCATTGACGAATTGTAGATGGCCGACCAGCAGCCTGTGTGTTCCAGCTTTACGAGAAAATACTAATCTATTTTTCCTATGCTGCAATAAATTCAATCAATATCGATCATTCGCGCTTGCTTCGACAAATTATGACCTTTCTCGAATTGTAGATGGCCGACCAGCAGCCTGTGCAGCCCAACCTCGCTGATGCTTGGGCAGTCTTCGATCGAATGGTGGAGTAAGTGTTTTGAAACTTTCCTATTGTTTGGCCCCCACTCAACCACTCCAGTGGGGATAGGAATGAGCGGAATGAGAATGGTAGGGAGAGAAAAGTTTGAAGAAATAGGTGGGGCCGAAAAAGCGGGAAAGTGCCATAATTTGACGCCGGTAGGAGAGAACAATGAGAGTTGCCCGGCATAATGGTGAATGAAAATGTAATGTGAATTTGCGTTAACCCCTAGTGATTCACTCTTTTCGCGGGTACCCGATGTCTCGAGTAACTTTACATTTCAATTACAATTACAATTACAATTACAATATACTAGTTATACTAGTTCGCTCAGTTATCACTGATAGTATCTTGTGTTCCGCAACTAAACAGATCGTCCAATCAATAGTTGATGCTATTCAATTCTTCATAATTTGTTTTCTATTCACAGAAGAAGATGGATGCCAAGGGAGGAGGTCGAGCGCGTGAGACGAGAGAGACAGGCGAGAATCGAAGCGATCGAGCGGGAATTGGCACGGGAAGACATGCTTCCGGAGCCGGTTAGTTTTCTCTGAATATTGGACTTTTTGCTGGGGAGTAGATTAGAGTTTAGATTAGATTTTCGAAATATTAGTGAGTTCAAGGTCGCCGAACTTCTCGAAGAGCAAGCTCCTGGTGTGGCAAGAAGAAGACGCGAGATGGTGAGGACGGTTATTTTTCATGATTTAAATATTCAAATCTTTTTATATTTCCTGTAATGAGATCACATGCTAATCTTCTCTGACCGGGTGGCTCAGTGGTTGTGTGCCAGGAATGAGATACGAAAGTCACGAGTTCGACTCCCCGCGTCCTCAGATCCACCCAAACCAAGGGGGTTAAGAAATGTTGGCAGTGGTTGAATAACCACAGTAAAGAAATCCCCCACCACGTGCACACAACACGGGTGGTATAGCCATGCGCATAGGTCGCTGATTACTCAGGACAGACTGAACGCTGAATTGGCTTGGGGGGTGGCAGATCACAAGAAAGTAGTGAATTTTGAGCCGGTCATAGTTAGCGTTAATGCTCAAAAAAGGAAATCTGTTTTTATCAATTATTGGATTTGGATTTTAATACATTTATTAAGAGTAGGCTCTGATGTGCATGGCAGGTCACTTCTGGATTCTTGCTTGCCACAAGAAAGTCGTCCCATTGTTTTTACACTACTGTAAATATTATTTCAAGCTGGAACGAGAGCTGCGCCAGCTGAGGGAGGCACAGGCAGCGGCCGTCGCGCCTCCTCCCGACAATGAGGTGAGCTTTCGCTGCCCCAACCCGATGTTTCCCGGTCCGAGACTGTGAATCTCCCTATTTAGGAACAAGGCGACGCTGATGCTCGTACTATTGATATTGAAATATGACCGTCGGCTCATGTGATTTGTGATTCTATAGTTATTGGATATGAAATATGAAATTCTTAGACCAACAATCCCAGCTGTTTCATTGATTTCGGGGCGATGAATGAGATTCGCTATAATTAAAAAAAATAATTAAGGAATTCGACGACGCTGCTGCGCAGTGGATGCAGCCCGAGCTGAGGAGGGTGCGGCGAAGGGCGAATAGACGGAATGTGAGTATCTCTGGATTTTGTTCCCACTGGGATCCCAGGGAAGTGGGCGTGGTTAGGCTTTCTCAGTGGATTCCCAGGTTCTGCGAGTGGGTTGGGAGAATTCACCTTTAGGAATCTCCCTTGTCTCTTAACAGCAGCTTTTCCGTTGCTTTTTTTAAAACTTCGTTTCGCTTCGATCTGTAGAATAGATCACGTTCGTTTCTCAAATTGCATAAACGACAGAGCAGAGGTCTCTTATATTGGGGTGTCCCAGAATTTTTAGTAATCTTTTATTTTCTCCTTCGTTTTCAAACATATTGATACTATTCCATATACATCAAATAGATAAATTACTACTCTTTGATTCCGGGCAATGAAGAAAGGAATTCGTTAGACTTTGAATAATCTACACAAATTTAAGTAAAGTTTTTTGTGATGTGAGATTTTAGTTTTTTTGCCAAATTTCGAGAACGCTTTGAGTGATTATTAGGTAAAGCAGCTTATCAGCATACACAGTTGGCAAGGAGCCAAATGAGAGCGAATCTAATCTCGCAAATATCATTGCATCATAATTACGAAATTTATTAACAATTTGGCAGTTTTTATTTTTTATTGAAATTAAAGATTTTCAACCTACCGTTTACAGTCTTCCATTCGTTCAAACATCTATGGGGCTTCTTGACATAATTTTCCTAGAACTAACGGATGAATAGAAGAAAAGAAAATTTGAAAATTGCCCTAAATGTACTCTATTGAAAAAAAAGTTTTTCAAAATTCAGGCCTCCATTCGTCACCACTTGAGGTAAATGAAATATTAGTGCTCGATAATGATGCCTACAGTAACTGCCTACAGTGCTGGAAACCGCAGCTGTCAATCGTGATTCCCAGCGCCGTTACTAAAATTCAAAGAGATCGCTCAAATATCGATTTTTCGTGTATTGCATTATTCATATGAAACCTATACCCAATTTTAGGGTCTCAAAAAATTCTTCAAGAATAGCGTCAACCATCACTGAAGGCAACTTGCATTCAAGTGTTTTGGTAATTCCGAAATATTTTTTTGAAAAATATTACTAAAAATTGTAGGACACCCCAATACTCACGATATCAGCAAATGCATGCAAATTGAGAGATAAGCGTGACTGAGAGAGCGCATTTTTGCGTTGGAAAAAGATAAGATAAGGTGATGGATTGATATTTCTATGAATTCTAGAGAGTGACCGAGGAGATGATCAGAGAAGCGCAGAGGTTGAAGGAGGAGGACGAAAGGTTAGAATCTGAAAGGTATGTAATGATGCAACTATTGCAATGTGTAGAGAACATTTTGATTGTAGCCATTCTTTCCTGTAACATACTCAGAGTAAAAGGCGAAATACCTATTATATTTACTCCGTCGCGTCATGCTCAACAATCTTAAATATTTATTTACATTTTTTAGAAATAATAAGAGTATTTTCATAATTTTTTCAGTCCGCAGTCGACCACTCGCTACTCGCGCGAGTGCGCCGTTTGCTACCTCGGCAATCCCAAGAGGCGAGCAGTATACATCAAGTGTGGCCACATTATCTGCTTCCCGTGTGCTGTGGAGATTGCGACGTGAGAGTCTTTGGAATTTCTCTGTTTTTTGCTGGTACTGCGACGTGCGCGCAAGCCGGAGAATTAGAATGATAAGGTTTTTCTCATTTCGCAATGCTCTCTCGCCGATCAGACAAAGCGAGAGAGTGTGGCAAAAAGAGAGACTGTAAATTTTCTGCACAGCCCTGCTGCATATCAGAGTTCCGAACTCTGATCAGTTCATTGCCTGCCTCGGCTGACGCCGTAGCTTGTTTCAGTTTCCAAAAAACCAAAGAGAAGTGCCCTTTCTTTCATGTTTCATCAATTTTTAAAATTGTATTTGTCATGTGTTGTCTAGAATAGCGATTTTGTCTTCGATGCCAAAAGTTGTCTGTGCTATCTCCATTCACTTTTCGATTGATGAATTCATCGAAAGACAAATGGAAACGGCGTTTCTTTTCAGAAACGGAGATGGTTGCTGTGTATTCTGCCGTGAGAAGAGCGATTTCGTCATGATATTCGAGGCAGAATGCGGCACCGGCGAGCAGAATCGATCAAATGATGTGAACTAATCAACGATGAGAAGATTTATCGATTGAATCCATTCCTACCGTATCCCGGCCCCGTATCTATGCATTTTCCAGTACATATTATATTTCAACGATTGTAAATCAAGGATTTCGTTTTAAAAACAAAAACAGCACGTTTTACCAGCCTTTTCGTCTTGTTTGTACATGGTCTTGAGTTGATGCAAACTATTTTGGATGTGAACGCTTTCTACTTACCCCTAAAAAGATTTATTTTTCGATCTTAATTATTTTGTCCAATTCGATTCCCTATTCTTCCCTCCCATCGATAAAGCATGAAATGCACTCCATATTGATCTACAACGAATCTGTTTTTAACAGTATTCTGATATTGTTGCTTGAACGGGTATTCGGAAGATGTACGTGAATTCTGAATTCACAGCAGGTAAATATTTATTGAACTCGAGTGTATCGCGAAGAGTTTAGTGTGGGGGAATGGGGTTAGTGTGCGATAGGCTTGGGGTACTGTAGGGGTAGGGTGGAGGTACTGTAGGCGCTTCAAGCGAAGAATTGACGCGGAGGTGAGAGGGGCTTCTGTAATGAGGGAAACGTGTAGGTAGACGAGGGAAACGTGTAGGTAGGAAACGTGTAGGTCTGGTTTGTATGGGCTGATGAATTTGCGTCGAGTTCATGGTTTCTTTCACATCGTTTTCGAATTGGGAGAGATCGCATCTATCAAGAAGTGGATCTTTATTATTAACTGACCTTGTGTGCGGATTCCTTCCTTCTACTGCTAGTCTTCTTTCTGCTCGTACTACCACTTCTGTCGCTCCGAATACTGCGCAGTTTCTCGCGCCATTTCAAGTCCTGAAGCGATTGGGTACTGTAGAGTTAGGAGATCGATATCGATTATACGGTAGCCAATCGATATTAGTTGATCTACCTTCTCTGTGCTCATTGAGCTCTCTTCGGATGTCGTAGTCGATCTCGTTGCCTCTCCGTCAATCATCGATTTACGATTCTTCTTTTTTCGCTTCTTCATCTTTTCTTTTGTCCTGAGAATTCCGGGGTTTATTGATCCAATGATTAGTTAATTTTGTAATTAGCTAATTGAACTAATTGGAATATTGAAGATTGGGTACCGGTACCTCTTCTTGAGTCTTCCAATCTTGTCCGTGATACTCTTCACAATTCGTGACACTTTCGATTTCTTGTCCTTATCATTTCCACTCTTCGACACTCGAACACTCGATTGCGAGTTGGAAAGAGAGCGACGGAGCATCAGAGAAGAGGTCGCCGGCGCTCCTGAGTACGGTAGATCAGTTGGCGATTGTAGGAGGGTACTCAATCAATAGCTACCGTACCCGCATAACATCCGGCAATGATCGGCACGAGAGTGGGAATGTGAACGAGGAAGAGAAGGAAGGGCGAATCGGCGCGAAAGTGAAAATTGGGATTGATCGAATGATCGATTGAACCACTCAAAGGAGAGAACGAATGCAGGAGACGAAGATGAGGCTGGAATAACGAAAGGGTTACGGTACTGTGATACTGTAGGTGCGTGGTACTGTAAGGGATTCGGAGCTTCTTGGATATCTGGCCCAGGACAACAGCTCTGATTTGCAAATGGGGGTGGGAAAGGAGAATGGAAGGGATAGAATAGACTGCGAGCAAAGCCTGGGGCAGATATCCAAGAAGTGCCGGGGATTCTACAATTAAAAACTGTCGTTGGAAGAGTGACCAACGGGGCCTGATTTTTTTCTTGTGATGACAGTTCCGAAACGATGTTTCCGAACAGATATCCACAGTATACCTTCTCCTGCTCATCCAATGTACATCCCACTCCCATCTCATCGATTCGCAGCGTCGCTCCGTGACACGCACTCACGAAGGGCGGAGAGATGGGTTGGGTTGAGCGTGGTCCCGAACGGAGAGCCGTCGCCTCGACGCCTGAAAGGATGAGTACGGTAGGGTACGGTACCTCAAGAGGATGATTGGGAGAACTACAGTATATACTCATTAGATCGTGCATAACGAGACAGGAAGGTGATCTTGGATGTATCGAAAGGGAAAGAAGCACGGTAGAGTTCGATGGGTCAGGAGGATGATTACGGTAGAGTTCGATGAGTCTTGGGGACGATTACGGTAGAGTTCTGTGGGTCAGAACGATGATTACCGTACCCGAGGTCTTCCACTTGCTGATCATGTCGGCCTGCGAGTGCAGCTGCAGCTGGGGAAGGAGCAGGCGAGATTCGCGAGACTGTAAAGGGGATTACGGTAGGAAAGGCGTATGGTAGTTGGATAGAGGGCATAACGGGGTAGATGAACGTTGTCTGTACTACGGTTGAGTTAGATTTCTCACTAGACCAAAACGTTTATGGCCTGCTATCGGCAAGTTACGATACTGTAGATTACGGTAGTTTCGTGGGTCAGACACTCACCCGCTCGGTGCGCAGTTCCCTGAGCAGGTCGTGCAAGTGCCGAGGGCGCAGCTCGTCGCGAAGACGGAGAATGCCTGAGGGTACGGTAGACTATCGATTGGATCCATCAGTGTCTGCTTGTGTTTGTGATTACTGTATTGCGACACGGTTCACGCAGAGCATGGTAGTGACATGCGATTGAAAAGTGGAAGGGATTTAGGAGAGAGCCCGATAGTACAGTAACAGATTACGGTATCGAGTACGGTAGGCATCGATTACGGTACCTCCCCGTCCAAACGGACGCACCAGGACCACCTCCATCTACTTTAGTATACGATAGAGTACGATAGATATCGATTACGGTACCTCCCCGTCCGAAGGGGCGCACCAGGACCACCCCCTCTACTTTAGTATACGATAGAGTACGGTAGATATCGATTACGGTACCTCCGCGGCCGAACGGTCGCACCAGCAGCAGCGCCACCTGACCCTGCGCGCTGTCGTCGCCCGTGCGCAGATCGATCCAGCACGCCTGCGGGGTACGGTAGGTTACGGTAGTGTGGGGGTACGGTAGATCAGATCGATCCAACACGCCTGCGGGGTACGGTAGGTTACGGTAGTGGGGGGGGGTAGCTCAGATCGATGCTGTCTATCCACGGTAGGTTGCGTTATTCAGGATACGGTAGAGTACGGTGCAGATCGATTTGATGGAATAGGGTAGATCAGAGATACGGTAGCCGGCATACCGTATACTTCTCGCACGCAAGCCTCCGGCAGGGACCGTCGAGCACGAAGAAATCGTGCGTTTGCGCCTCGCGGCAGGTCAGCGCGAAGGGACGAGTGGGGAACGGGGAGGTCTGAAGAGTACGGTAGGGGTACGGTAGTTAGGGTTACTGTAGACGAGATACCGTACCTTTCCGAACCACTCGGCTTCCACGCTGGCTGAAGCCATGCCAATCAATCCTTTCGCGGAGGGAACGATCGTTTGCGAGAGGATCTGTGAATACTGTAGGTTATTACATCTCACATTGATCGAGAACTGACCTCATTCGAATGCCGGCAAATGTACTCGGGTAGTTTGTCTCGATCGACTGAGGTTATCACCTGAGAAGGTTACGGTAATAAATCGATCAATACTGTACCTTACCGCATTTCCGAATATCAACTGTGCGGTGTCAGTCCACGAATCGTGAACTGAGGAGAGTTGAGATCGATCGACGAATACTCGGAAGAAGAGCGAAGAAGGAGGATCGAGAGAGGAAATGAGGGAAGAGACGAGAGGACCGAGGGCTGGAAGGAGTATTGATTAGTTACGGTATCTGCCCTACAGTATCAACTCACATGTAATGCTCTTCTCCGATACTGCACAAATCTTCCTCATCCTCTTGCGAGCTTTCTCCGCCAGAGTGAGATAGAGAAGGGAGTAGATGGCGAGAGTTGGCAGAGGAGCGAATACCTAGCATTACGGTGTGAAAAAGGTAGAGGTACGGTAGCTTACGATGGATAGGTTCTGTCGTGCCGGGATCAGGTCGTTACCGAAACAGGCGAGGGTCCATCTGTAAATGAATTGAATCCATCGATAATCTGAAGTCAATAATCGATAACCGTACCTCTCGAGCACCAGCTCGATCTTCTTCTCGTCTTCTTTGGTGTTGACAGCGAGTGAGGAGGGCACGGGAGCCGCCTGAAGGTACGGTAGGTCAATGACAATTATGGTAGGGTTACGGTAGGTCAGAGATCGATAAAATGGTGTTCACCTGTTTCTCATGGTGGAAGAGTGCCTTGACGCGGTCGAGAAACCGCATGCAATTCGCGTTGGTAGGCGGAGAGCCGGGAGATACCGCGGCCGGCAAGTGGGATGATGAAGTCGGTAACTGGGACGGAGGAGGTTCCGGTTCCGGCTTCTGGGAGACAGAAGAGGATGAGAAACGGGATGAAGTGAGGCCGCTCGTGGTGGAGGAGGGGTGGGGGAATGAGCAGGGGTGGAAAGGAAGGGAGAGAGAGCGAGAGTGGATTTGCAAATTGAATGAGGGAAAGATCATTTTCCAAGATGTCTTTCACCATCTGTTGGCTCTGTTTTCCAATTAGTAAAAAATGTTTAATAAAATCGCTGCATTTCAGATGGCAGATCAGGTTCCAGAAGATAACGAGCCTATTCCGGATATGCGGGAACAGCTAAGGCTGTTGGGGTTTGTTGCATTTTATCTAAAAATAATATTCTAAAAAAATACACTACAGAAGCTGTTGCTACGGCTTTCTATAGAGGGCACTGTTGGAATCTCGCCGCAAATTGTTCTTTTGAGGCCGCAAATTGTGCTTTTGAGTCGCAAAGTGTGCTTTGGAGCCGCAAATTGTGCTTTCGGGCTGCATATAGTGCTTTGGCCAAGAACGTGTATTTTGCAGTCGAGCGATGCGGCTGCGGCTGCTGCAGCGCGAGGACGAGAACCGGCTGCGAGTGAGGGAGGCGGAGAGAAACGCGCAGTTCGCGTTCGAGGTAGGGGTTGAGATACGATCGGGCGTCCAATGTTAAACCATTGATAAAAAGCGGGATTTTTGGAATTCAGGGCTGCACGCATAAAAATCTATCGAGTTTGTTTTTCGATTCATGCAAATCGCTCTCCTGTCGGGTAGAACGCTGTAGGCGGGAGTTAGAGGGAGACTGATCCTGACAAATTGTAATTGGATAATTGCAATAGTAATTGAGGTGGCAGAGAATGTGCAGGAAGAACCACCCGAGCTGCGACGATTGAGAGAGGTACAAGCTGACTCGTTCATTGGGCACTAGGTCGAATGAGAACATTCGGATGACCTACTGGATGCGAAACTAATGAGGGCGAGAGAACGAGTGGTATGTAATAGACGGAATATGCAAATGCTTCTCATCCAGAAGGTTATCATCTGAATGCTCTCATCCGACCTAGTATCGTTCATTGTTGTTTGTTATTTCCGCCACGTACGATAATACAGTCGTGGTGGAGAAGTGCAGAGTGTTGTCGTGATTCATTTTGATGTTCGTGATCATACTCGAACAAATAATACTCGAATAAGTTGCTCATTGATCGCCAGATTATTAAACTTTAATTTACGAGAAGTTCATTCAATTTCAGGCAGTGGAACACCTGAGGGATCGAATCAACGAGCACGTACTGGCAGTGGTAAGTGGTTTAAAATTTACAACTTTAAAATTTAAAAAAATCTACCTTTAATTTTTTTATATTTATCGACGCAACTCACAATGTCTCAACGTGTCAATCCGTTTATTTTCTTAAATTTTTACATTTTAAAATATTTTTGTTATTTGAAACTAGATTCAGGGCGGCCAGGAGGAACGTGGCCAAGGCGATCGGGCAGTAAGCGAGGAGATGATTGAAGAAGCGAAGAGGATGAGGGAGGAGGGCGAGAGGTGGGCCTATGCCTATCGTTCTATTCAAGCTAAATATAAACGAAACTCATCTACGCTGACAATTGCGTAATGATTCGGCTGATTTTTAAAAAATATTTAGATGCGTTCTCTATAATAGCCTACGAGGGGTAGCACGGTAGCTGAAAATCGTTCCCGGGACTTCATAATTGATCGTTCCCTAGGGGTGTGATAAACGCCAGCCGGAAAATTGGGCTCAAAAGGCTGATTCGATAAAAATAATTCCAGCAACCTCTCGACTCGCTACTCTCGCGCGTGCATTGTCTGTGCTGCAGAGAATCCCACGCAGAGGGCGGTATTCACTCGATGTGGCCACATCGTCTGCTACCCGTGTGCAGTGGATAATGCGAGGTGAGCGAAATTAATTAATTAAATGATTTTGAAATGGTATTTAATTAAATATGAGAGGAATCAGCAGAGAATCGACCAAGGGGCTGTCGTAGAACCTGACATGCTCCGAAAATTCTGAAAAAATTAGGGAAAGTACTTTCAACTATGCCTTTTCGGACTGCGTTCGCCGAATATTTTTAAAAATTTTATTTTTCGAGTACGACCATCGCAAAGTTGACGCCCTATGCTGAAATTTTCGAAACGCGCTCCCTTAAAATGGCCATAAGTAGCTTCAAAATTGAGCTAGAAACTTTTTAAAAAGCGGAAAATGTAGAGGAGAGATCCCTCTACAACCTCGAACTAAAATAGTCATTCCTTGTAAAATTTCTTGTGCAGGGCGGTCGGTTATATGGAAAAATTGAATAACTTTTGAAATAGGAAAAACTGCATCGCGAATTTTTC
>LS514501.1:994959-1009405 GCA_900490845.1 Pristionchus japonicus
GCGCTCCCTTAAAATGGCCATAAGTAGCTTCAAAATTGAGCTAGAAACTTTTTAAAAAGCGGAAAATGTAGAGGAGAGATCCCTCTACAACCTCGAACTAAAATAGTCATTCCTTGTAAAATTTCTTGTGCAGGGCGGTCGGTTATATGGAAAAATTGAATAACTTTTGAAATAGGAAAAACTGCATCGCGAATTTTTCTCAAGTTATACTGCCTATAGGTGCCTCTTTTCCCCCAAAATTTCAGATTTTTAGCGATGGGTATAAAAAAAGAGGGCCTGTTTTAGTGAGGACCGTGAACGGAGGTATTCAGTTTCAGTTGGTTTCAACGCTCAATACGAGGTCAATTGAGAACACAGAGCGTAAAAACATTACTTAAAGTCGTTTAGTATCGATTCTGCACTGTTTGAAAATTTTAGAGATTTTTTTTTAATTTTAAAAATTCGTTTTAGATTTTTTAGTTTAAACTTGTTTTTAAAGCGCAGGTTGGGGTCAATGATATCTGCAAAACTTCAAAACATAACTTAGAGTCATTCACAATCGATTCCACCCTATTTTCAATTTTTTTTTGGCTTTTAAAATAAAATTATTGTATTTAAAAAAGATTTATTCTAAAATAATTATGACCTTCGTATGTCTTCACAAACTTCGACTAAAACGAACAATTCTGTGTGAAACATTTTTTTCGAGCTTTTTTTTCGTTTTTTTCGAGTTTCTCGAGCTCTTTTCATTGATGATCGTCAACATTTGTTAGCGATATGTGGAGGTTGTAGTCGATTTTGAGATTCTGATTTTTGTGTTATCCATCGTAGTCGAATTACACTTTTGAATTTGCTCTTTTCTCTTTTACTATCAGAATTTTTCAAGCTTGTCTTCGCCTATTATTGCATAATTAGTGCAAGTGCATTTTGTGAAGATAAGTCGTTGTTGTAAAAAGCAACAAATGATTGCACTCGCAGATTATACTCATTCCCCTTCATTTCCTGTCATAATGTTTAACCATAAATTTATACTTTAAACCAAAAGATACAAAACACAAAGAGATGAGAACTAAACGAGACTCTCCTGATCTTCATCTCTACGGAGAACAACTGGATCACGTACTTGTACGAGGTTGATTAGAGGTGCACTTGCAACCGTTTCACGAGAATAAGTTCCCTGGAAACGTGCCAAGAAAACCCTCCCCAAAGTCAAAAGAATTCCGTGAGCGATAACAGTAACAGTCCATGCCGAAATAGATACAATCCAATCGGCTATTTGATAATCCAGAGGGCGAGAATGTTGGTTATCATAGTCGACGTTCACAAATTTCTCAACATTTTCCTTCATCTTCGCAATTAACTCGTCATCGTTGTGTTCTCGGGTTGCCTATTAACTTTTATTCTAAGCTGATTAGAAATATTCACAATACCTCGTCAATGTCGAAGTTGAACTTCTCTTCCGAAAATCCTTCTATTACTTCTCTTCCGATTGAAACAATGCTATTCTTGGGCACGGATAACGTGAAAACGGGACTTGGTACAGGCAATTTCACAATGTGGCCTTCGTTATTCTGCGTTTCGTACCTCTAAAAAGATGTAGCAATGAAGATCCTTAAATTTTCCAATCTCGCCTTTTCGGTTGTTGCGATCAGGTATTTTCCATGGAACTCCCGCACCAACGTGAATTTCTTCTCTTTTGTTTTGAAAATGGCCTTCTCGCATCCGGTCATGTTTGTTGGAATACATCTGGAAAATTAAATCATAATTTTTCTAACTATTTCCAACGATCTACCTCCTCGAGTGTACATTGCGGCATACAATTTCACCAAAATTGTGTGAACAGTCTCCTCTTCTGACTGACAGGTATTCTGAAGTTCCATTTCTGTGAGTCCGTTTGATGATCCAATGGGGGACAACATAATGGCGGAAATATTCGAAATTATTTGTGAATGCTCCCTTGTCCTTCATCTGAACGTGAGCCACTTTTCGCGAAATAATGAAAGTCTTACTTCGAATATCTTCCCTGTGAACGCAACTGTGGGATGAGCCATCGATAGTTTGATGGCGTCTACGTAACAACCTTCGACCGTGAATCGCGCATGGATAAGCATACGTCGAAGTTGGTCTTTACTCAGGTTCAAATTTTTGGTTCCCATTATCTGGGACAATAACTGAAACAGCCCAGATCAGAGTAAGTTTCTACACTGCTACCTTACCCCGATGAACTTGTCATCTTCCAAGAGGGCGATTGGCAATTTTCGATCGTCTGATAGAGTGGTCGTGAAGTGCCAAGCGAGCTTGATGAAGTGTTCTTTGGCTAGATCGTCTAGTTCCTCTCTGAACATCAAAATCACGACATCGATGTTTCGACCACTTACTCTAATCTTGCCATATTCGCTCGAATCTCATCTACGATCGCGGCATTGCCATTGATCATTGATCCGTGTACCGAACTATGTATTCTTCGTTCGATGTGTTTCCCTGAAATAGCTATGGGTATGAAAAATCAGATAACAATCGTACCTTCGCATAGAGTCTCTCTCCACGAATCAGTTGCCAACAGATAGATCGGGAGTGGTATCGCAAGATGAAGTTGGCGGGTGGTGTCGATAACGCTACAAAATATTTTCCTTCAAATAAGCTAGCATAGAACTGACTTGACATCTCCTTTCTCCCTCAATACGATTCCCTTGAATAGCGAATCTTCAGTTGGTTGTTCAACGGATTCGCAGAACGAATAGAGCAAAAAGGCGATAATAAGGCGGCGCATCTGAACGAAGCAATTGAATTTAGCTTAGATAGTCTAAATCAACACGCGATAGATAATAGTCAAAGGGAGAACGAAACTCCATCATCGAAAAACTGAGGGACGATCTTCTTCAGAATGATTTATACTTGAAACATGCACTTACTAGCGATGCTTGTAACAATCATTGAACCACTCGACGATTACACCCGCAGCGATAATCACAACGACAAACAAGATGTACCGACCACAATAATTCTTAATCCAATCTACCAAAACGTCCAAGATTTTGAAAATGGGTACAAATGGTTTGCCGAAGTATTCAAGTAGCCAATATTTCGATCCAGACAATGCCGATTTATTGATCGTAGCAGCCGCATCCTTCGGGAGCCATTCCGCGAAATGGATAATCTTCTCCGTGCGATCTTCGAGCTCCAGCCACTCTCCCTTTCTTAGATGACTCAAATCCTGTTAAGGACTTATTGAAACTGTACGAGTAATTACATACACCTACGTGTTGAGTGAGTCGTTCGAAAGAAGTCTCAGTAGCCCATCCATGTATTTCGTGCACTCCAAAGTAGGCGATTGATCCTTGCTTGATAGATAATTTGAATATGCCCCCTGAGGGAACAGAAAAAGTTTTGGTGTTTTTGCCAGCATCGGTAACCTCGTAGTTCTATAATATTTCTAAATGACATCAGTACAAACACATAGACGTCACCTTGAGTCGAGTCTGCACCAGCACATGAAAACCAATTGTGGTGGAATGGACAAAGGAGGGGGATGTTGAGATCATCTTGTGTGTTCGAACGCAGCCTTCTAATGTGCGCAAATCACATAAGCCAACTTCCGAGAAGTCTCTCTTCATGCACATGAAAATTCCAGGCTTCTAAAATTGGTTCGTGTGAGTTTCGTTAGAGTCGAGTTTCTCACGTCTTCCATGCAATCTTTCTCGTAAAACGGCAGTAGTAGGCCAGTGGAAGTGTTAACAATGTAGGTGGGAAGATCTATGAAGTATAGACTTGTCGAGTCAGGTGTGAATGCTCCAACATGTGCGATCTACAATCGATTTCTTGAAAGTTCTTGAAAATTTCCAAAACTAGCCTTCATAATCTTTCCTGCTTCAGCTCCGAATAGGTTTGGAGCGATGATTGTGACTTCTGCGGAGTCAAGAGACGTGCAACTGCGTGGAATGAACTCGATCATTGTCACAATGTCATGGACAGTGAGAAATTGCAGAAGATCATTTCGAACACGAAGTTTCTTCAAAAGTGCCTGGAACAATATTCAAAGGAATTATTCTTTGAAAAGATTACTCACATTTACAAATTTATTATCATTTAGTAGCGCTTGTGGCACAGAATGATGAAATAATAGATCCTCAACGTCTTCACTTTTGGCCATACCGTGAAGAACATTCAGGAGAGACGAAATTCCGATTCTAAATATTGTATTATTTGTTTAATTATTAAACTTTAAAAAAGTCAAACTGTGCGTGGGATAAGTGACTCGTCATCTCCTCGAAGTATTGTATCTCGTCTGAGCATCTTGAATTGTGAGTCTATGAAATATTAACAAAAGATATCACAATACTTTGTAGCCTCACATAGCAGATGCACTGGCGATTGAATGAATTCACTAAAACTGGAGATGGAACTTGTCGGTTCTCTCGTACTTGTCTTGGCATAACCTGTTAGGTTGATTTAAAGGATCCAGCATTTTGATGAATTGGAAACACACCTTTTCCACTGTTCCCTCCGCATAAAAAGTCTACCATCGTGTCCTTGAAACCAGTGGAGTCTTTGAACAACGATCTCTCAGCGAAGTCGAGAGTCATTGCGGATTCGACGTGTCCGTGATCGTGAAGAAGGCTGAAGCATATGTTCAGCCGTTTTTTCTCATAGTGCAAAGTACGACTCACACCGCTTTCCCCAACTCTGTTGCGATTATTGCTGGATGAAGCTTCACATCTTGCCCGTTTGAGGCAAATACGGTAGGCAATAGACAAGCAATTACAATTGCATGCATCTAACATTGCGATTAGATTCCTTTTTGTATGGGCTTAGGTAATACCTTAGGACATGAACCTTTCAGGATAAAATGCGAATGAAATGGAAAAAAGCAATTTTATCAAAACAGTCTGGGCAAGAATCTAAGCGCGGGATTCATCATCTGAATGATGAAAGGGATCTTAGTTAGAAGAAGTTTGTAAGCAAGATAAAGCGCGATCAAAATAAGTATATCGAGATGAGACATGAGAATCGTATACACAAATTTTTCTGAATACATTTGCGCTAACAAATTGAAAAAAGTGAACCCGGTGAATTCTTGAGGAGATGGATGATATACATGAGAGGCATCGATGTCTTCTTCAAAGTGTCGTTGAAAGTCGTCATCCAGAAGCTCATTAGAAGAATTCTTCGAATTCATTTCGAACTCCCAGTTGAACTGAAACGAAACGAAATGAAATTAAGCTCTTACGCATTCACCTCAGGTTGATGTCGATCAAAAACAAGTGCAACTTCCAGCCCAGGATATTCCTTCTCACCAACAACCAATGTTGCCGATTCTGGAACAGCAATTAGAATGACTCCTGCCTTGTCGAGGAAAAAATTTTGTATGCCGACATCAGAACGAGTGGATACCACCTAAAATTTACAATAACAATTAAACAAGATTTAACTGTAATGTATACCTCCTCACTGGAAGCGACGAGATAGGAGGACCCGAATTGAGTAACGATGCTATGCGGATTTACTCCATCAGATGGATATCGCCGAATATGTTTTGCACATGCGGCAAGTGTGGTTAGATTGCATGTACTATCAACGTAAGTGTCGTGTAGAGTGCAGATGCGGTATCTATCACTCTAATAAAAATCGGACGTATATTGACTACGATGTTAGTTGCTCACCGACTCCTGGCATTTAGTTGCGTCCAAGAAGCGATATCCTCCCGTCCGGTTAACAAATATTTGTGGCGGTAGACTTAATCGAGAGAATACAGTTTTATTACTATTAAAACTTCCGAGATGAATCACCTGAAATATTGTTTAGTTTTGTATCACTATGGATATGGCCAAACATCGAAGATGAATCCCGGCGTCGATGATCGAAAGTCTATCAAATCAATGTTCAGAAGTATAGAATTGTTGGTTGGACAGTGCAATGGACGGGCTTTGGCAAACTTCAATGCAGTCGTCGGATCAATGGAATGCATAGTAGTGGGTATGGATCTATCAAGAACGATCTGTAAACTTCATTCAAATAAATTAATGGCAAAATGATTCGCTCACGTTCTGTAAATTCCGATCTAATCGAAGAGAGAGTGGAATCGTTCCTTGTCGAAGAAGTTGGTTGTAGAATGAAGCAGACTCGATCGAACGTAATTGATCACCAGCGATATTAATTATGTGCCTGATTGTTTCAGGAATTAGAATAATCGTTTCTGGGATAACTTACGATAGGTTTTGTTCGAGCTTAGCGAGCTGCACATTTGAATTCTCAGGAATGCACCTTGATTGATGAAGTTTTCATATTCAACAAACCCAATCGTAACTTACTCGACTAATTGGCAAAGTTTCTTGACGATGGGAGCGATTAGATTCCGCAAAAAATCAGGCACGAAATGCGCAGGAGGCTCACTTCTATTAGTTGTCGACTCCACAGGGGTCGAGATTGGGTCAAATAGGGGATTGGGATCTTCTTCCTCCATTTCTCCACCTGAGGGGACGAAATCTTGAACGGTAGGGGTAGTTGGAGTTGATGTTTGATGGATAGGATGTGCAGGATTTTTATCCCATGTGTGATATTGTGAATTCCAGAGCCACTTTGGAATTTCTGTAGTAGTGGGTGGTGGCGTAGATTGGGAAGAAGTAGCAGGTGATGTGGTAGATTGAGAATGAATACGATCACGCGTTGCGATTGTTCTAGATTCAACTCTTTCTGTTGTCGATTCCACAGGGGTCGAGATTGGGTCAAATAGTTGAATGGGATCTTCTTCTTCCATTTCCTTGCTAGAGGGGTCAAACCCTTCACTACTTAGGGGCTCAAAACCGTCGTCAGACGACCTCTTTGTTCTTGTGCGAACTAATAATAACAACAATCAAAGATATACATCAAATAAAGATTGTACCTTTAGAGCAGAAAGAATCGACAATTGGAATAATTCCGGGCTCCTCTATTTTGATCGTGTAATATATCTCCAAAGATTGACCATCGATTAACCTGGAATGGCAGCCTAATTGACTCTAGACTGTAATCAAGTTACCATGCCGGTCCACGATTATTGAGCAAGATCTCCTTGTGAATATTCGGTGGACGATCAACAGCAGCGACAGATGCGAGGAAGATGAGAAGGCGAGTGGGCATCATTCTTTATCACTTAGAAAGGAAAACGAAGTAGGAAACAAACTGCTCAACTAAAAATGCAGAAGAAAAGAATTCATGAGTTTGTGCTCACGCACTGCAAGTGGAGATACAATTTAGTGCAAGGGGAGATCAAATGAGATCATCTCACACCTTTTATTCCATATCCTCTCCCTCAATGTTTAAGATATCTCAATTTTCCTAGCTTGTCTTCCTATGCGCCCACGCCTATTTTCACTTTCACTTGCGAACTGCAAACTTATAGCTAGAGACAGCACGATTGAGTGAGGCAAGCAGACGACGAGAGGACGAGAAAAGGAGCGTTCAACGACCTTTCTAGAAAGAATGCTATTGGGACGAGAATTGACCTTGTGGTAAACGACTTCCGGTCTTTTAGTCTAGTGGTACAAATATCGGCCAGCGTTTTGAACATCATTCACTCCCAAACTCATGGCAACAGCGTTCTTGA
Organism: Pristionchus japonicus; assembly: GCA_900490845.1. NCBI lineage: Eukaryota > Metazoa > Nematoda > Chromadorea > Rhabditida > Neodiplogasteridae > Pristionchus > Pristionchus japonicus. The sequence continues at coordinate 1,002,521 of LS514501.1, forward strand.
ACCTTTCCTCGCCTTACTAGTGTTATGAGCGCAAATGTGGAACGCGAATAGTTTCCTGTTTCAGAGAACGAGTGAAATTCCTTCACAATTAGTTCCAGCACGGATGTTTGTATTTTCTCCAAACATTCGACTTATTTTCATGTTGAAAATAGCACGCATGTAATCGTTGATAAGCCAATGTTGCAACTATAAAATCTAGAAGAAACTCTCGGTTAAGCGCGTAGTAATATTGTTGGCTTAACAACCCTTTCTCACACATACGAAAATATCTTAGCGTGCTGAGACGATGCAGAGATAATTCCAAGTGAACACATTTCGGGAGATGGGAAGGAGAGATTATTTAGAGAATTTCTCTAGTGCAAAAATACAAGTAATCACCGATCGCCATCTTTTCTCTCCCATTGCTCCATTTTGTCTCAGATCTTGCTAAGGAGAGAAAGAACCATCCTAGCCATTCTTTTTGGAACGTAGCATTCAGACTTAACACTTGTCTGTTTCACGTTTACTGTTGAATTAAAGCACACGAGTAGATGACGAAAGTGATAGTCAAAAGGAACGGTATTCTCAAACTGCAAGGATGCCTCCTCGTTGGCGAAATCGACAAGGATTTGCAGCCATGTGAGTTTTGAAACCGTTTTCTGTTGAAGTGATAATTTTTAGTGCCTGGAATCGGTGAATCGATTTGGAAGCATGCACAACTCACGAAAGAAGACTTTCTCGGCCTTCAAGAATTACAAGACGGAGAAGTGCGAGTGACTGGTGCAGGGCAACTCTCGGCTACGGCCAAGCAGAAAGAGCCAGGAGGCAAGAAGAAGAATGACGATGGAGAAGGAACTTACACAGGTGACTACTGTGCTACCCACAAATGATTTTTGATTTGCATGCAGGAATTCTTCATATTGTTCTTCCATCACTAGATGTAATGACGACTGATGAACGGAATACGACTTTGAGACAGCTGTACTTTGCGATTCTCGAGAAAGCAGTTGCAATGACGGCAAAATCGATTGTAAGATTTCTCAAGAATAATACTGCATGTATCCATTAAACTAGGTTGTTCCATTCCTGGGAATTCAAAGCCTCGGGGTGCCCATTCAAGACGGCATCGACGCTGCGATCAACTCAATACATGACTTTCTTGAAGCCAATAACTACAAGGTGAATGAATGATGTTCTATCAATATTGCATTGTATCTTATTTCAGGGAATGAGTGTTGAAGAAATTTCACTGTTCACAACGAATGGAGATGTTTCCACTCAGGCAACCAAGCATCCGAAGTACAAATCGCCGATTATGAGAGGAAGTACGTTTTTTGATGGGGTTCATAAAAACATGGATTTTTCAGAGATCAAACAGGAAACAAAGGATGATAGCAGGTACTCTAGGTCATCAAACAAATGCAATGGTAGTTATAGATTCTGGACTTGCATTGTTTCACGCCTTCGAGACTCGAAGACACATGGTGAACAAGCAGTTGCTGATTCAGCTTGTGGCGGTTTGATGCATAGGTTCAATAAAAAATATTCTTTGACTAGGAGAACAGTTCGTTTTCGTTTCTAGTCTTTCTACAATGGCTTACACCATTTCAACCGATATAGTTCCCGAAGAAGTCACCAAAGCAAAATTCTTCGGAGCAAGTCATGAAGCGGATCTCATAATGTCGAGGATTGGAGAGTTTAACACAGATTGGTCAAGTCCAGTAAGCTATTGATATTATTATTATTATTATTACTCAAGGGTGATCTGTCATAGGCTGCTCACAAGCTGGAAATTTGTACTAACCACCTCGATCGATTATCTCGTGACTGGGAGAACGCATACTACAAGAATGTGAAGTACCGCGACCATAAACAGATTTGCTCATTTCCTGATCATCATGGAACCACTAGAGGTATTTACTAGAGGAGAGGGAGGCGAATACTCACACGAAAAAATACACATATGCAGGGGCTCCGCGTCCACTGCTTAAGCGAGGAAATGCGGATAAAATCGAAAAGATTGATGCAATTAGATGGATGAAGATAAAGCACACCGTAATTCAGATTGGAGCTGGTTAGTAAACCATCATTAAGTTGAAAAAGTAACAACATTTTTTTTCAGCAATTTGCGAAGCAGACAAAGCATTTCTGCAAAGTTCGGAGTTTGATGAGAATGCTGCAAGCCAGGAGACACGAGAATTCGAGACGAGAATGGAGCTCCAAGAATGGAATGATTTTGATTCTCTCGCTGACCAAATGGAGAAGATCCCGGGTATTCCGCAGAAAACACCGAGTACTGCGAGCTTCGAAGTGAAGGAACAAGTCGGAAAACTTCTTGATATCCTGAAGTGCAAAGAATGGCGAAGACGAAGGGTTCGAAATTGTCTTTGCTTCGAAATATTCTTTCTTTTCAACAGGATTGGAACAGGATGGAAGCAAGACAAAGATGTAAGAAGGTCGCAATTGTTCGAACTGCACTTGACGCCATATGTGAGGTGCTCACTCCGGATGCCAAGAATGATTTGAAGGAATGCGCAACGAATTCGAATAAAGTGCAGGTCAGTGAGTAGCCAAAACAATCAAATTATACGGTCACTTCAGGACAATGCTAGAATGATGCCTCTGAAACAATTGCTCGCAAAAACAGCTGATCTGTACGAGAGGACTGATTCCAAAACTAATCGACTTTTCATCCTTGCCTCTGTCTCTTTTCTCAAACGAGATATGGTTCGCACTTGTTAATATTTTTGCTCCTCATAATATTTTGTGCACAGTTGCTGCCATTCTTCCCCGATCTCAGCAACTACATGTACAAGAAGGCAAAGCGTGTAATTTGCAATCCGACGGTACAAGATGTTCGAATCTTGCGAGAGAGATATGATCGTAATAAGGTGGATCGCTTGCTGGGATTTTTGCTCAGGTGAATTTAAATGTCTTTTTTCGTGAAAATGATACTATTTTAGTCCACTTGTCGTACTGAATTTGCCATTTGATGAGAGATGCGAGAAAATGAACGACGGATCAACTCTACATCTCCCTAATTATATGCGATTGCAAACCATAGACGAGGTTTACAACATGTACAAAGCGGTAACTCTTTGTTTGTTGCGAAAGTTACAGCTAATCTTCAGTACTTGATCGAGGAAGGAGAAGAGGAATTGCTGCTCAAGGAGACTACGGCCAAGTTCATCATCAAACTAGTAGCGCCAACACGAAGGAAGAACTTAACGTGTTGTGATGAGAAGGTTGCAGCTGGAATGCAGGTTAAATCTTTTTAGACATAGAATATTTCAAAAATTAACCTTCAGGCGTACGACGACATGTTCGCAATGGTCAATGAACTGGAGAAGAAGGGATTCATCATCAAGGATAATTCGCTCCAAATGATTCGAGATCTCCAGCGGTCGAAATCGTATCTCAGAGGCGACTTCAAGGTGTGATGCAATTTTCAACAAAAAAAATAATTTTTAAGTTTTAAGGTACACATCCAGAAGTACAGTAGCTGCGCTGATCACTGTGCTTCGTTCGCCTTATCCGATCCCAAGCAGAAAAAACTCGAAATCGATTGCTCGACCGCTGGAGAACATGCGCATCAACACGATAGTCTGTGTGACCGGTAATGCAACCAGAATAAAAATAGATAGCATGTTGTCAGATGCGAGATGGTGAACACTTCGATGGACGTCCTGGAAGACGCTCTCGTGCATGCAGTGAATGCAACGGATGATGTATTGGAACGGTTCGAGCTAAACCCCATTCGAAAAATATTAATTTTTGAGGGAACATTTTAACTCGAGATGTGAAGAATTGGAAGTGTGCAGGGGAGCGATACTCGAGATGAAGAAGCACCAAGTTAGAATCCTTTTGAATTTTAAACTTGAACTTCCTATTAAACTTTAATTTGTGATACCAGGTCCGCGCAGCTGTCTCTCATGGAGAACGAGCAGATCATATTGAGGCGCTCGAGGAGGGAGAGGCATTTGTCACCCTCGATTGGGCTCAGAAGGTTAGATAATTATACCGCTCACTACTTGTAGTGCTTAACTTATTCCATCTCAATCTATCTATGCTTTCACGTTTAATTGCAGCTGGAAGCACTTCTCGCGAGAGAACGTCAATCGGATTATTATGCGAAAAGTGGTATTTCTTATCACATCTCCCATGCTGTGACCATAATAAACGGTCAATATGCAGAGCACACTTCAGTGCACATTGTGGGTCCGGGTGTTCCGCAGGTATTTTCACGTAATTTCACTACGCTATCCTCAGACTATGATTTTCTCAGGATGGATGTGCCGTTTCGCTGATCGTTGAATCGTTTCTTCTCGAATTGAAAGCGAAAGGAATCAAATCTGTGATACTCAGATCTGATTGTGCAGGTTTTTCCTTTTGTTAGGCCATTTTTCAGAATTTCGATCTGCAGGCTGCTATAGAAATGGATCTTTGATGCGCTCGCTGATCGATATGCAGAAGAAGATCGGGATCGAGATCAAGGGCTACTTGTTCTCCGAGGCCCAGGCGGGGAAATCAGCTTGTGATAGAGGTATGAATCCAACAATAGAAACTAAAATAGAAAAAATGAGTTCAGGATCAGCATGCGTGAAGAGGAAGTGTAGAGATGTGGTTGCTTCTAAGAGGACCAAAATCGATACCAAAGAGAGCTTCTATGATGCTCTGACCAAGGGGAAGCTATTGAATGGCTTTTCTATTCATCTCTGTGAATTAAGTGAAGTGCAAGATCCGCCCAGATCCAAGATCGATAAGATTACTTCCTTCTCCAGCTTCGTATTTGAGGTTTGACGAGTTACGCAGCTTTAAAATGAGAAAATCTTCCCAGTCTTCTGCCATCCGTCTTCGTAAGCATCGCTCGATCGGTGAAGGAATCATCTTCGATTTCAAGAAACTTCATCCTTGCGAAGGGAAGATGGAGATTACTGGCAGTGGAGGATACACTGTGGACGATGGAGATAAGTTCTGGATGACTCGTGCGGTTAAAGAGGAGAAGGCTATTCCGACTGAACCAATTCCGGATTCCCTCGCACCGGAAGCCCCGACCAGACTTTCTACTTCTCGTATGTTGCCTTGTCCAGAGGAGAACTGCGAGAAAGAGTTCATTTCCTTCCGAGAACTCGAGAAGCATCTCTTACGAGGAAAGCATACTCTGAAGAAGGAGAGAAAGACTTTGCACGACTACTGTACAACGAACATTGCAAGTTCCCTCGATACTCACTTTGCCATCGCTGCAGCTCAGCTCGGCTCAGAAACCAGAGATGCGTTTCATAGTTCTGTTCACAATGGAGTAAGCAAACTGCAAGAAGGGTGGGCTCTTCGCACCATTCAGCCGAGAAACCCCGACGATGAAGAAGCCAGAGAAATCATTAAGAATTATTTCAAGAAGAGAATAGATGCAGGAGAGAAATGTAATCCCCATGAAGCGGAGTTGCACATGAAGACAATGAAGAAGCCGGGAAGCGGATCACTTCTGATTCGCCCGAAGAACCGACTGAGCATTTCTCAGATCAAATCTGTCATCAATGGACTATTGAAGAAGATGCATGATGATGCACAGGAGACTGTGGCCAAGAGAAGGAAAGTCGTTGAGGTGAAGAATAAAGAGGACGAAGAAGAGGAAGAAGGAGAAGATACAGACGACGAGATAGATCTTGTCGAGCTCAATGATCTTGTCAAGGATGCTTTCAAAGCAAATCATGAAGATGGAGAACACATGGAAGTGGATGAGGATATGAATGTCGTTTCCAATCTTGATCTTCTTCGTAAACAGAGAAGAAGAAGCAAATGATTTGGACGCACGCCTTTTTTATTCAATATTATTCTTACCAAGTACAAACATACTGCGATCATTCATCACCAGTAAAATTTTATTACAAAGATAAAATCTACTCTCACATTCGGAGATTGAAAGACAGACAACAAAATCTGATTGTTATCGAATCGTTTAATGCAGAATTAAGAGAACACCACGCTAACAGATAGGTTGATTTCTGTTCATAGATATTTGGTGAAGGAAACACAGAAGTTGACAAATTTGTTGGAACTGGTTAATGCATTCGGAAAAATTTGATCAATCCGGACGCGACAAACAATACGGAGAATCACACTTTGTTAATACAATCTTCGCTAACAAATGTCGACGATCATCAATGAAAAGAGCTCGAGAAGGCAAAGCAGTCAACGTTGACTGAAGTGAAACGAAAAAAAATGTTTCACACAGAATTGTTCGTTTTAGTCGAAGTTTGTGAAGACATACGAAGGTCATAATTATTTTAGAATAAATCTTTTTTAAATACAATAATTTTATTTTAAAAGCCAAAAAAAATTGAAAATAGGGTGGAATCGATTGTGAATGACTCTAAGTTATGTTTTGAAGTTTTGCAGATATCATTGACCCCAACCTGCGCTTTAAAAACAAGTTTAAACTAAAAAATCTAAAACGAATTTTTAAAATTAAAAAAAAATCTCTAAAATTAAAAAAAAATTTCAAACAGTGCAGAATCGATACTAAACGACTTTAAGTAATGTTTTTACGCTCTGTGTTCTCAATTGACCTCGTATTGAGCGTTGAAACCAACTGAAACTGAATACCTCCGTTCACGGTCCTCACTAAAACAGGCCCTCTTTTTTTATACCCATCGCTAAAAATCTGAAATTTTGGGGGAAAAGAGGCACCTATAGGCAGTATAACTTGAGAAAAATTCGCGATGCAGTTTTTCCTATTTCAAAAGTTATTCAATTTTTCCATATAACCGACCGCCCTGCACAAGAAATTTTACAAGGAATGACTATTTTAGTTCGAGGTTGTAGAGGGATCTCTCCTCTACATTTTCCGCTTTTTAAAAAGTTTCTAGCTCAATTTTGAAGCTACTTATGGCCATTTTAAGGGAGCGC
>LS514501.1:1022843-1044893 GCA_900490845.1 Pristionchus japonicus
AGGCCACGAAACACAGCTCCACGTGCCAGGTGTGGCCGGAGCAGGAAAGCCACGCCGTGGGTCGCAGTGGGCCCGCCCGAGTGGAAGACTAGAGTGCCTGAGGATGTAAGATTGAACGAGGCACAACCCACAATCCTGGCTTCTTGCACTGCTAGTACGTCGCACTTGATCTTGTCGAGGGCGAGCTCCATCTCGATCTTCTTGTCCTTTGGCGCGAGCGTCCTGGCGTTGATGGTCCCGATGTAGAGGTGGCGACTCATCATGGTGGCAATACAACTCCCGCGTGCCAACGCTGCTGGGAGAGGGACACTAGGCGGAGGGAATCGGAGACGGAGGGACGAAAATCGCACCCAACCGCTCGCCACTCACTTTAGAACCCAGAATCCAGAATCCAGAATCCAGAATCCGGTGTTCTAATCAATACTATTCAGGATTCTTTCGAGAATGCGGAAGTTGAGAAAAGGAGAAAATCATCCAGACCCATTATCAAGAATCGGAAGTATATCGACCATTTCGACGATTCTGATGACAATTCAGCGACTCAGATGAAGAAAACGATAACGGAATCTGTTGCGAAGAAAAAGAAGGTGAATCACTTTCATGATAACCTCGAGAAAGACATGGTGGATGAGAGAATGGTATGGACGCTAGAAGATCAGTTTGCTATACGCAATCTATAAAGCAAAGAATACGATAATAGGGTTGTAAACCACATACTCTCTATGCTTGATCCCGCTATGATTCAGCGCGACTCAACGCCTCTGTCGAGTGATGAACCTGATTGTGACGCCGACGAACCTACTATCGAACTTGGAAAAGTTGCTAAACTTCCCGGTGCCATGTTTAGAGCGACAAGGTCTGGCAGACACAAATGCAATATCAAGTGCCCGGAGTGTGATGTGAGTTGTTATCAATATTTTCGTATCCAATTTGTCTTAAATGTAAAATTTTGATTATTCGTTTGCAGCATGTCATAACATCTCTCAATCGTCTCCTATCACATCTGAATAAGGTTCACAATACTACGCCATCACTGGTAAATACTTGTTTAAAGTTATTAATATCCGTTTCCAATTTAAATTATATTTTTAAATTCGTATTTTGTAGGCTAATCTTTTCTTCCAATGCGAATGTGGGCATGAAAGCCAGTCGCTGTTCCATTATCATACGAAGGTAATTTGAAAAATTGACACAGTAACAGCTAATTTCACAAATTTTATTTGGACGTTGCTGATTTTCGAATAATGGAGGGGAGATTTGCTTTGCTGCTATTATTTAATATTTGATCAGCACCATTTTTTTCGCAAAGGAAAAGCGATCTGTCAAACGATCTTAAAAGGCGCAAAAAATTGATATTCTGCGAAAAAAGAAAAAAATTTCGGTCTGTGAAATTCCAACGTTTTTTTTTAATGACTCTTGTATACAAGTTACTCTCTCCTCAAAAAAGTGTGTATCTGTAACAGAATTATCGAATGATGGACGTATGATTATTGTGACGTTCTTTTGCATTATGTATTGATATTCAGTGTCCTATCGCTCGAATCACAGTCGTTCGTAAAGGATCGGGTCCCATCAGTACGAAAAGACGGAGAGTAAGGACAATGAGTTCATATTTCCAACTTATTCGGTTCTTCTTTGCAGTGTCCGCGCCAGCAATGTGTGATGTGCAATGTCGGTTGTTATATTTTGGCGGTATTTTGATGTTTGTTCAGTGTTAGATAACAAAACACATTTCAAATATCACAGAATACATTTTAAATTTAGAAACCGATGTGCTAATATATTCATTTCAGCTCTACCCGAAGAGTGCAATCGCATACTGTTTGCATCTTAGAAGTCACCACTACCGCAATCTGCGTATGGTGAGGTCCCACTAAATTTTAGTGTATGATCTCTCATTTCACAATGCTATCTCGATTGAAAAGGATTTGTAAAGCACGGATTCTATAACTAGGCATTTGATTGCATTTTTATCAATTTCTCCTATTTGATTGCTAATCAGTTATCGCATTGACAGGCCGGAATCTGCATTAAATGCTATTGTGGATCGATGGTGACAAATTCCGACGACCTCTTGGACGCACATAGAAAGGTCAGGCGTCGAATTCGTATATTAACTAAAATATTGTGGGGTTCTCAACTCTCTCTTATACCAGAATGTTTCAAACAAAATATTTTCCGGCATTTTCAAAATATTCATCTTCTCAGTGTAAAGGCAGAGGCCGTGACTTCACTATCCACCGGTTGGACGACGGAGGGAAACCGGAGTGATAGATGGCATGCAGACATCCATAGGATTATATTTGTTTGCCCATAATATGCTAATATGTCGATCTAATATTTTTATCGTTTGTTAAGTCATTGTTCTGTTCTGTCTTGGAGTTATTGTGCTTTGTTATGGTAGAAAACATTTTGAATAAATTATTGGTTCCCATGACAAGTGTCGGCTAGTTTTACTGCGGTCACTGCCCGCTCTATAATATCCCATTTATTGCTGAATGCGTTTCCGAACGGTGCTTCTGTGATAATGGGGATTCTTCTTAGTGTAGCAAAGGAGAGAGCGAGAGAAGAGACAGAGTGATGAAAGATCTTTTTATCATCGTTGTTGAGACGTTTCGGACAAACAGTCCATCATCAGTCAATGATAATCAGCCCATTGTAGTAATGACGCAGCTTCCGGACGCATTGGCAGTGGTTGAGGAATGGAAGAAGAAGGTGAATTCACGATTATTGAATTATTTTAATTTAAGAAAGTGCAGGATTAAGTATTCCCATCTCAGGGTAACAATTGTTCCGGTTATTCGAGCGACCCGCTCGTTTCCGTGATGATGAAGGGATTCCAAGCAATGACCGATCTACTCACCGATCCCCTTGATTGCAACGTATGTGACAATATTATTTATGCTATTTCAAATCAATTATGTATTTTTAAATTCTAAAATGGGTCTTTTTCCAGCAAGTTCGAAGCGCATTAGCCTCAGTCGATAGTGAACGTCTTCTCTCAATGCAGATAGATGATACGAAGTTTGTTTCCATTTCCTTTTTTGTTGTGATAACACTTTATTGATCGGATAAGACATGAAATTGTTCAAACCCCACATGCTTTTTCTCACAGAGACGAAATAGCTCGAGGACTGATGTATGGATTCATTGAATCCGTTCATCTCACTCTGCGTGAAACATTCGAGGAGAAGTGTAAACTTGTGAAGATGATTGATGATTTTACTGGAGAGGTATGCAGGATTTTGAAATAATCTCTTCCGAAATTCATGAGTTGACAGGACGACAGTGTTTAAGGGAGTGTATTTAATTTTAAAAAATATACTTCGGTATTTCGAATTTACATATATTTAGAAAGAAGTGGTTCAATCGGAATCTGTTACGCAAGAGCAACAACTATCGCAGAGAAGTGAGGCGAATATGCAGTGTCCCTTATGCGAGGTTCAAAAATATTGATTGATGTTTCTCTCTGAGTGAATTGTTTCAGTTTCACACCAGCGCAGTGGGTGCATATCTAGATCATTTCACGAAGGAACATTCATATCCCTCGATCGTAAGTTTTGTTTGTTTTAATTTTTTTAAATTGATTTATTTCTATTCCATCCATCTTTACACAAGGAACTCCTGATGTCTGATAATTTAATATGTAGACCAATATCAGACGCCGTTGTTATTTTTACAATAATCCTCGCAACCCTAAGACAGCATATTTCGCTCCAGAAAGATGAATTGGGCGATTCAACAGATGCTTTTTTAACAACAACATCCTTCGATTACAGAAAACGGAATTGAATGATCCAGAGCAGGATGTGGGCAATCCATTAAACGATATCTCAGTGAGAATGGATGAGATAGACGAGTCTGAGGTTGGTTCGGAAATCGATTCATTGTAGTAAATACCTATTTTATCGGATATATTTCTGATATTGATCACTCAGAACGATCGTGGCGATTCAATGGTACAGGAAGATGGGGACTCACGTCATTATGCCACTGATGATCCAAAGGTTATTGGTCTTGATTTGTATTTCTGATTCAATGGCATTGCTCAAATTTACAAATTTACGTTCTATTTTCTAACCATTCGCAGGATTCTTCCGAGAAAAAGAGAAGATCTGCAAGATTTGTTGACAATAATCCGAAATATTCTGTGCATTTGGAGAATTCTGATGACGATTCAGTAACTCCAGTGAAGAAACCGAGATCGAGATCTGAAGGGGATAACATCGTACGTAGAATTTCGGATTTTTTTTACTCTCAGGCTTTTTTTCTGGAGAATAAGATATTTGACGCATTTCTGTTCAGAAGAGTGGACCTGCGATAGACGACAAGCAATCGAAATCAGCAAGAAAGGGGAGGAGAAGTGATACGGATTTGCAATGCCCCGAATGCGAGGTTTGCTTTATTTCTAATTTGCTCTATATTCATGCTACAGTATCGCACTCAATCGACTAAATGGTGGGATCAACATCTCAGAAAGGCACATTCAACTACTCCCAGTCTGGTCAGTTTTCATGAATTTTAAATAGAGAGCGGAAAGGAAGAGTTACTCTCATCATTCCACACACTCTCTCATCGGTCAGAGAAACTAGAAAGCGTGTAGAATGAGTAGAGTCTACTCTTCCCTTCCTTCCGCACTCTAATTTCAAATCATCTGGTCGAAAGTACGCTGTTCGGCGTTCTGTTGATGTATATTTTCAAGGCTGGCCTCGCACTTCGCTGCGAATGCGGACACGAGTCTTTCTCGCATTCGCATAGTCTTTCGGTGAGATAATCATGAATAATTAGATCGAAATACTGTAACAAATGCTGAACATCATACATAGTTATTCATTATTAACTATGCGCAATTTCAGCGCAATTTCAAGAACGCCACAGTTATTCGCAAGAACAGAATGGTTAGTTTCACAAGAACTACTGTTTTGATTTGATCGGCATAATTTCAGGCAACTCCGAATTCTCCTAAATGTGTTGTATGCGAGGTGGGCAATCTTCTATCTAATTTTTCTCTCACATTTACGGATTTTCATTATTTTAGGCGTATCCCACGTCGGCATATGCCTACATCATGCATTTGTATATTAATCACCATACGTCTCTCAAAGATGTACGTCTAATATTCGACTGCTATAGTGTTTGAAACTAGTTTCTAGCATGGCATCTACATTGCGTGTGGTTGTGGCGCTAAGCTCACGTATTACAACAGCAAGATTGGAGCAGAACATAGAAAGAAGGAGGTTGTTCTTTGATTTTTATATTATTCTATTGCCTATTCATTTTAATTTATTCAGTGTGATGGACGCACCTTCGCCATTCACAAACTCGACGAGGAATGAGCAAATTCTAATTGTGTCATGGTCTTCTAGCAGTCTAAAGGCTCGATTACTGTTGTTGGAGCCAAAATTGTTTGTTTTTTGTTTGTATGCTTTAGGTAAATCTGGTTGAATAAAGATTTGTTCCTACAATAGTTGTGTTCTCTCAAAGAACTCTGGTTTTATTCCAGATCAAATATTTGTGAGATTGCACTGCTGATTTCTATTCCGAATTTCTATTCAGAATATTTATTATTTCAATAATTACTATAATTAGAGTAAAGAATAATTGTTTCTATTCAGTAATGACGCAGCCTGCTACCGCGCTGGAAGTCGTTGAGAATTGGAAGGAGAAGGTGATTGTCCATTTTAGATATTGTGTTTCTTGTTAGTGTTGTGCTCAGTTCAGATTAGTCTTGCAAGAATAACTATAAATAACTCATCGACGACAGTGATATATAGTGACGATTAAAATGGAATAAAGTTCAGTTATGAATACGTTTCGATGCTTATCTTGCAGGGACTCGAGTGTTCGGGATGGTCCAGTGACCCTCTTGTCTCGGTAATGAATAAGGGCTTGGACGCAATGGCCGATCTGCTCACCGAACCACGTGATTACAATGTACGTTTTAAGAGAATTTTAGCTATTTCGAATCACATATCTTCTATGATTTTTCATTTCGTTCACTTTATTCACTATATTCTGCAACACAATCTAAGATGGATCTTTCTACAGCAAATTCGAACCACATTGGCCTCAGTCGAGAGTGAACGTCTTCTCTCAATGCAGATCGATGATACGAAGTTAGTTTCCATTTCCTTTTTTGTTGTGATAATACTTTATTGATCGGATAAAACATGCAATTTTTCAAACTTTTTCCACATGCTTCTTATCACAGAGACGAAATAACTCGAGGGCTGATGTATGGATTCATTCAATCTGTTCATCTCACTCTGCGTGAAACATTCGAGGAGAAATGCAGACTTGTGAAGATGATTGATGATTTGAATCGCCGCGGAGAGGTATTTGCCATTGCTTTCGAATGGATGTTTGGATAACGAATTATTTTGTGTGTGAGCGAATTAGTTTGCAAACAATAGTATTTCTCAGGCCGCTATGCCTGTTCAGGATTTCGGAGAAGAAGAGATGAAGTTCAAGGAGGAAATCATGGATGATGATGTGGTGAGCTCTTCATTTTGGTTTGAGAAATATCACCTTATCCGATCTCAGCAGTCTGAATTCGATAACACAACCAATGCTGTGGATGGGAATGCGACGATTGAGGAGAATGTAGGTTGATTGTTCGGTACTACTTCGATTTTTGGGCCAGATTTTTCTCACATAATATTCACTCCCTACTCTTCTCATTCTTCACCTTGCTTTTCATCTATGTCTGGTCTAGTCTGGGCCAAAAATCGAGGAAGTTCTGATTGATCGTCGTTCTTTTTCTCTCTCTCCCTGTCTTAACTTTACTGCTAGTTGGACTCAAATTTGAAAAAAATGCCCCCGAACGGATTAAGACACAAAGTTTCAACTGAGGAAGTTTTTGTTATTTTCGTGAATATCGATGCCATTTTCAGATGCATGATATCGATATGGAAGATGCATTAAATGATTTCCCGGATCAATTGGACGATGTGGATCAATTGGAGGTTGAATTCTACTGTTTTGATCAAACTGATGCGATATAGATCAAAATGATTTTAGAGCAAATATAATTTCAGGCAATTCACAATACTCCTCAATGTGTTCAATGCGAGGTAATTGTTATTTGCTATTTAAAACTTAGTTAATTAGTTAAATACTGTTATACTGTGCTACGTATGCAGTTTCAGGTGTATCCCGAGACGCTATATGGCTACATCAAGCACTTGCGCCGCGATCACAATTCCTCCCTGAGAACGGTACGCTACAAAAAAAGTGTGCTACTTGTGCAACAATATTTTGCTTCTGATGCGAAATACCGACAAAATGTTGCACGAATGTATGCCGATGACTACAAAATGTGATATGCCTTTTAGTGCAACATAGTGCATAGTTACAATCGATAGTATGCTTGAAAGACACTTACATAAAATCCCTTTAGTGAAGTAACTATTTCACGCGAAACTACATAAATTTCAAAAACATTTTTGTTAATTAGTATTTTTATAGAATGGCATCTACGCAATGTGTGCGTGCGGCATGAAATTCACGAGTGAGCAAGCAGGGATTCTCAAGGATCACAACGAGAAGGTTTTTTTCTGAACTTCTACTCAGTTATTTAAGCTTATGTTTAAAATGAACTTGCTCATGCACATTTCAGTGCGATGGTCGTGACTTCACAATTCACAAAATTGACGAGGTATGCTTCCTATTATCAAGATTATTATCGTTTTTGCGTTTTTCAAGATAATTCGAGATTCTAAAATATATTGTGTTAATTGGTGACTTTATTGTGCACATCATTTCAGGTTGCAGTTGCAACACCTCAATGTATTTATTGCGAGGTTAGCTTTTAAAATTGTTTTTTGGCTTTGAAATAACTTTTTTAGAAGAATCCCAAGACGCTGTGCGGCTACGTGACACATCTCCGTGTCTACCACGATTCTTCCCTCAAAAAGGTGCGCTATTTTTTTCGAAATATGCAAATCTAAATGAAGTTCGACCTAGTTCATTTATAGAAAGCCGGAAAGTCACCGGACACATTTTCAACCTTCTGTAACTTTTTAGTCAGAAGAGCGAATATTCTGAAATTTTTAGGGATGTTAGCAAATCTATCTGGGAAAAATCTATCAAATGCATGATGTAGGCATATCAGATCATATGAGTTATAGAGTGGAATCTACATCAAGTGTGCGTGCGGTATCAAATTCACGTATGATTACAAAAGGCTGAGACTCGAGCATAACAAAACGGTATTACTTTATTAAAATTTACGGCTTTATTTATCTTTTTCTTAGTGCGACGGACGATCCTTCACCATTCACAAACTCGATGAGGAATGAACGAGTCTCTTCCGTCATAGTCTCACAATTAATAGCTGTTATGGAATCAAATCATTATTTATCTTTGTAGTGCTCTCGTTTTCCTCTTCTGATGTTCTGCAAACGAAAATAAAGATCCTCCAATGTTTTATTATTTGTATTCGCCTTCTACGAACTCTGGTTTTGTTCCAGATGAGTTATTTGTGTTGCTCTATTGACAACAATTTACGGTAGTGTATTCAATCGTTCGATATTCGTCCTTAATGTCGATATGCGATAACCATGCTATTCGCAATATCTGCGTGACCCTCTTTATTACGCCGTTGATAATGTGTGACAATTAGTTCGTTTTAGCAATGACGCAGCCTGTTGCTCCATTGGAAGTTGTTGAGGAATGGAGGAGGAAGGTAAATGCCAATTTTGTTCTGTTTCTTTTGTCAAATCTGTGTCCTTGGTCTAGTTTGCTTCCGTAATTTCGGCCAATGATAATAATCAAACCAAGCGAGGTGGTACTCAAATTGAACAGAGTTAAATGCTCCTTTTCAGAGCAACGACTGCTCCGGTTGGTCAAGTGACCCTCTTATTTCAGTGATGAGAATGGGATTTGAAGCGATGGAAGTTGCTCTCACAGACCCCGTTAATCACAATGTATGTTTCAATAATGTTTTTTTAGATGAAACACGTTCCTTGATGCCTTCTTTCACCGTATTTACTGTCTAAACTATCAAAAATTGCATAAGTTGTGCTAATTATCTTTCGTTTCAGCATTTTCGAAGTGCATTGGCCTCTGTCGAAAGTGAACGTCTTCTCTCAATGCAAATGAATGATACAAAGTGTGTTTTCATTTATGTTATCAATTGTTGTTGTACATCATTATTCTGCTGCGTACTGTTTCGTTTCAGAGACGATATAACTCGAGGACTGATGTACGGTTTCATTCAATCGTTCCATCTAACTCTTCATCAATTATTCGAACAAAAATGCACACTTGCGGAGATGATTGATGGATGGAATAGCATTGAAGAGGTATTTTGGATTTTTCCGGTTCGGCTAATTTGAATCAGTGCTGTGCTAAACTTTTACGGTCTCTAACTTTACCATGCTCTCTCGCTTTGTCTGACCGGCGAGGGAGCATTGCGAAATGATAAACAAGAGGCTCTGGTTTCTCGTGACCAGTAGGCAACCAGTAAAAGTGGGCGGAGTTTGAGCTGACCAGTAGGCAACCAGTAGAGATCTGACCAGTAGTTGACCAGTACCCTGACCAGTAGGCAACGAGTACCCTGACCAGTAGGTGGGCTACTCCCCACCTACTGGTCAGGATACTGGTTGCCTACTGGTCAAGAGAAACCAGAGGGCACGTAGGCCTTCAATTATTCGTTTAGTTTTATGATGCTTTTTTTAAAACTCAGTTTCGCCTGAAAACAACATGCTTGATTCGTTTTCTCAAATTGTATAGGCTCCCGCCCTGAATTCTGGAGAAGAAGAGATGCTATTCAACAATGACATTGCAGATAGTGATATGGTCAGTGATCTTTTTTTTTAATGTTCATTATAATTTTAGGCAAGAATAGGTGATGGGACGGTTAGGAACTTGCGTTTAGGAACCCTCGAAAATTGTTTTTTGTCGTCATGGTAGGAATACGTTTCGCTGTATTTAGAAATTTTTCCGGTAGGTTGCTAAACGCGAGTTCCTAAACGTCCCATCACCCAAGAATGTGTTTTTTTTGCTTCCAAACAGCAACAAGTTTTCCTTCAGAAAGCTGAAATGAAGGCAGAGCATGAAGTGGAGAATCCATTCAATGCGAATTGGACTGATTCAATGATTTCAGTAAGGATGGAGGATTTAGATGAGAAAAATGAAACTGAGGTTGGCTCGGAATTCGATTCATCAGAGCATATTCTTCCCTAAATTATCGGATTCACTTGTCCAATCAGGCATTCAAAAATATAATTGCAATTCTGAGGGTCTTGCTCAGGTTGAAAAGGATGGAGAGGCACTTCAATATGCCACTGATGATCAACAGGTTATCGATTTCGCTTAATATTTCGGTGTTATTGTTCAATATTTCAATTTCTGCGTCATTTTTTCAAGATAATTGAAAGGATTCTTTCAAAATCGCACAAGTTCAGGGAAGAAGAAGATCTTCAAGAACTGTTATCAAGAATCGAAAGTATATGGAGTATTCGGAAGACTCTAACGACGAATCAGTAACTCCAATGAAAAAATCGAGATGGAATTATGCAGTGGATAATAGCACCGTGAGTAACACCTGAAGTGAAACAACTAAATGTCTTCAATCAAGGCGAAAGTATCGAAGGAAGAGGGTTCTGCGATAGTATTCAATCAATCGGAATCGACTAGAAAAGAAGCACCTAAACGGAAGAAAAATGATACGGCATTGGACTGTCCTAAATGCAAGGTTCACAATTAAAAAAAACATTTATTTCGTCTGTATTTCCTTTCTACTGCAGTACCGCACTCACTCTGTATCGTCTTGGCGAACTCATTTCCGAAATGTTCATTTCACCAATCCTACTGAGGTTAGGTTTCGTTATTATTGCTTCTGTTGATTGATTTTTTCAAGGCTGGTGTGGCACTTCGCTGTGAGTGCGGACACGTGTCTTTCACGGACCGGCATAGCCTATCGGTGAGGAAATTTTGAATCATCATTAAGAATTACTGCAATACATTAATACTGACATTGTTCACTCAAAGAGCAATTTGAAGGCTATGTACATTCTTTTGGTTAGGGTAAAAGAGGTGTATTCGTATTACGGCGCGTGTCTTCCCTCCCTACCAATCATGTCGCGGACCCGCGAAATGTGAGAGAGGGGCAGAAGGGCGCCGCAATATCGATACCGAACTCACATCTGTGTTTTCAGTGTCCTTTCACGAATGTTACGGTGATTTCCCAGAGCGAAATGTTTCAATCGAAATCAGGAAAGAGCAAGACAGATGATGGTACTTTGGAGTGTCCCGAATGCGAGGTTTGGTTTTTTCTGGTTTTTTGAACTTTCGTTATAAATTCTTCTTCTGATTCAGTTTTACACACACTCTGTGACATCATTGAAGGTTCATCTCAATAGAGAACATTGCACAACCCCCTCTCTTGTCAGTTTATATAGTTTTTGTTTTGTAGACAAGTCTAGTACTTAGAATATTTTTTCAAGGCTGGTGTTTGCGCCAGATCGATTTGGTTAGTTTTCATCAATTTAGAAATCGTTTTGGGCATTATGGTTCCAAACTGAAGTGTAAAATGCAACTATGAAGTGTGAATGTTCGCTATGAATATGGTGGTGTAAATGGACATATAATTTCAGATAACCGCGGAAACTCCACAATGTCTTCAATGCGAGGTATGCTTTTTTGTCCTTCCGTTAAACGGCCCAAAATTAATATTTTTATGCGTATCCGAAGACTGTATGTCGCTACATCGATCACCTGCGCAAGTTTCATAATTCGTCTCTGAGATCGGTGAGTAGAGTGCGGACAGCAAGAGTAGACTCTTCTCATTCCACACACTCTCTCGTCAATCTGACCTGTGTCTGTGAAATGAAGAGAGCTACTCTTGCTCACTCTATCGGTAAGCTGTTTGCTATCAAAGTCGTATATATGTATATTTTTATTTTAAACTCCATATTTTACAGAGTGACGTCTACATAGTGTGTGCATGTGGAGCCAAATTCACGACCGCCAACGACAGAATTCACAACATAAATGTGATTTGGGCATTTCCCTAACTCATTCTGGAATCAATATTTTGAAAACCCTGAATTCGTGCTAATTTAAACGTTGTTTTCAGTGCGATAGAAGTGGCTTCACCATTCACAAGCTGGACGGAGAGTGATTGAACTCAAATTCCTTTTATTTTTTAAAAAAAATATCGTGTTCGAGACGGAATATTCATTTCTTTGAAGTTGTATGTGTTTTGTGCAGTCAATACGATTCAATGTATCATATATGATAAAGATCTTATCTTGCACTACGAATATTGCTTCAAATAACCGGTTTCATTCCATCTTAACTATTTCGTGGTTGAACAAGAATTTATCAACTAAATTATTACGGTAATTCGTCCTCATTCGAATTCGCGCCTCCACTCTAGTATACTGTAGGGCATACTGTAGTTACCCGACAATCGATTGTGCCGCTTGATTTTGGCTCATTTGCGTGTTATTTTTCAGCGCTGGCTTAGCTTTTAAAGCGTTTATCTTTGTTCAATCTTGCGCTCTATCATTGAGAGCTGTCAATCCTTGCCTCTCCCTTTATTATTTCGATGCAAATTGTCTGTTAAGGAGGATCGTGATTCGGTTGCAATTTCTCTTTGCTTACGCGCTTTTGATGTAGTTATTGCTTCGATCGACACTCCGATTGCGCAAAATAACTCGCGTTTGAATCGCTCGTTTGAAACGCATGTTATGTGCCGCTGTTTGCATAATCACGCCACGAGCGTTTTATGTATTCACCTAATTAAAAGAAGGATTTAATTATAAATATATTTCTAGAATGGAGGACGAAGAGTTTTTGCGTGCACTCGCAGTGGAAGATTATGAGCAAGGGGATATCGTCGGCAATCAACCGAATAATCGGCATAATGCCAACCAGTGAGTTGTGACTATTCTTATTCTTTTTTTCGATCGAAATATTTCGATTACCGAGGACAATATTTATATTTTAGAATGCTCATTGACGATGAGTTGCAAGATATTATGGCCAATATGGATCTGGACGAGCTGGAACTGAATCGGTAAAGTATCAACTTTAATTCGTTTTTGTCACTGACACGTTTTGTACCCAAATGAATAGTTATGGTTTAAAAACTATATATTTTCTTACTTTTATTTATCAAAAAAATCAATTCAGCGTCTTATTCAACGAGGCTGAGCACCGTCAGAGAGATCGACTGGGAGTGGAGGATGCGAACGCTGGTTTTCGGTGGTGAATAACTTAATTTATTTATATTTATTATTTTTGCTTGACTGAACTTGATGTTTACAGGAATCCGATAGTCGAAGAGAGAAACAGACGTAGACTCGCGGCACCGCAAGTTCCTCGCCGTCGCAACCAGTGGGAATGGGAGGAGGCCGAGTGGCAGGAGTGGGAGGAGGCCAGAAGAGTCGCCGAGGTCTTCTTAATTTTATCTCTCTTCCCTCTCCCTCCTATCGTATAACTATCCTCCTCTTTCCATCGTAAGATAATAGTCAACTGTACATAAACACATAAATTAATACTGTATCTCGTTTAGATAAAGATATATATAATATAGGTGCCCGCTCCGGCTCCCAATGATGGTAGGCGAGCTGTTGAGAGAGCCGGGAGAAGACGTTTCTGGGAGGATATGGAGCTGGACGAGGCTCAGGGAGTGGAGCTCGAGAGATGGATGGAGGATGAGGAGAGACCGAGAAGGAGAGGAAGAGCGGCAGTAACGGAGGAAATGGTCGCTGAGGCGATGACTCTGAGGGAGAAGGACGAGAAGTAAGTGGATTCAGTCGTAAACCTTTTTTATTTAATTAATTATTAATATTTGAATATAATAAGCTTGTTTTGTTGTAGTACTCCGTCGACCGATCGTTTCTCGCGCACTTGCCTCATTTGTGCTATCAAGAATCCTCATGTGAGAGCAGTTTTCATCAGATGTGGCCATATCGTTTGTTATCCGTGTGCGGTAGATAATGCGAGGTGAGCTGTGATATTTGTTTTCAGCTACAACGTTGATGAATTATATTTTAATATTATTATCTTTGTTATTTCAGAAGCGAGGCCACCAATGGAAAGTGTGCATTCTGCCGAGAGAAAAGCGATTTCGTGAAATTATTCGAGGAGAAGGACGATAGTGAGAAGAAGAAGAGTGACGACACTGGTGATAACTAGATCAGCCTAGTTATTGTCATCATTTCCCTTTTAATCCTTCCGAGTTTTCCTTGTTTCGCTACACTCTCACCGGTTTCAGTCTAAATCAGAAGATATTGCATCGCAGAATTTCGTTTTGTGTTTCATGAGTATTTTTTGAACAATTCTAGAAGATTTTCCCAAACTTTCCTCTTTCTCAATTCCCTGTTTCAGTTCACTTTTATCCATGTTTTTTCATCCGTTTCCTTCTCTCTGTTTTAGAATGTGCGTGAATAAAGGATGTTTTATTTATTATTATGTTCTAACTATTTTAAAGTACTGTCATGGTCGGTATGCAAATATCTATTTGGAGTTGAGCTATTTTTTCAAGGTGAAATGCCGTAACAAGCACATTTTTTGGCGCCGCTTTCTCTCTGGTATGCGATAGCCCCCTTTCGAAATCATTCTCTCACACTTACATGCGCGATTCTTTTTTTGTCATTACTATTTCGAGCATGATTGTTAGCGAATTCATGTAACGCTTATCTTATCAATTATTACGTATCATCGCAAGTATGGCTGCGAGTTTATTTTAAAGGAAAAGCGAATTTCTAAATATATTAGCTAAATATATTCGATCACCAAGGGCAATATTGATACTTTAGAATGGCCAACGACGAGGATTTGCATCATATAATGGCCGATATGGATCTGGAAGAGCTGGAACTGAATCGGTAAGGCTTACGTTTATTTTGCCACTAGCCACATTGCATCATGAAGATGCATCACTGTTTCAAATACTGAATAATGCCTGAATAATTTAGAAATTATTAAACCAGTAAACCAATTCAGCGCCTTACTCAACGAGGCTGAGCACCTTCGGAGAAATCGACAGGGAGAGGCTGCGGATGATGCTGGTTTTCGGCGGTAATTTATTTATATTTATTTATAGTTTTTTGAGTGAATAAACTTGTTATTTACAGGGATCCGATAGCTGAAGCTCGTAACAGACGTGGATTCGCGGCGCCGCAAGTTGCTCGTAGACGTCACGTCTTTTTTGGAGAAGGCAGAAGGGTTGGAGCGGGAGAGGAAGACGAGCGAGCGAGACTCCCTCAAGCTGCGGCTGCCCATGATGATGCGTGGGATGAGGAGGCAATGCGAGACGCGGAGAGAGTATGGATGAGAGAGATGGAGATGGATGACGAAATGGAGAGACAACAATGGGAGCTCGAGAGACGCGGGTGGATGGAGGATGAGGAGGAGGAGAGACCGAGAAGAAGAGCGGCAGTAACGGAAGAAATGGTCGCTGATGCGAATGCTCTGAGGGAGAAGGACGAGAAGTGAGTGGATGTCATTAATTTTTTAAATAAATAATAATTAAATGTTTGTATTGTAGTACCCCGTCGACCGATCGTTTCTCGCGCACTTGCCTCATTTGTGCTCTCAAGAATCCTCATGTGAGAGCAGTTTTCATCAAGTGTGGCCATATCGTCTGCTATCCATGCGCAGTGGATAATGCGAGGTGAGCTGTGATATTTGTTTTCCGCTACAACATGAATAAAATATATTTTTTTTAAAAATATTTTTTATTATTATGTTCATTCAGAAGCGACGCCACCAATGGAAAGTGTGCATTCTGTCGAGAGAAGAGCGATTTCGTGAAGCTATTCGAGGAGACGGACACTAATGAGAAGAAGAAGAATGACGACAATGGCGACAACTAGAACTGCCTAGTTATTGTTCTTATTCCCCGTTTAATCTAATCGAGTTTCCCTTCTCTCGTTACTTTTTAATTGTTGTTCAGTCAAATTCAGAAGGTATAACTTTTAGTTTCACTTTGTTTCATGTGTATCTTTTAAAAGTGTCTCACAAATTTAGAAGATTACCCTAAATGTATCTTTCACAATTCCCTGTTCCAGTTATATTTTATTCATGTTCTTTTCATTCGTTTTCTTCTTTCTGTCGTAGAACGTGCGTGAATAAAGGATGCTATTAATAACTTTTTCATTTATGAGGATAAAGCCGAATACTGTCATGGACGGTATGCAAATATCTGCAATTGACACGCCACGTTTTTTTGGCGCTTTGCCAAGAACGCAGTGGCCCTTTGGATAAATCATGAAGACATATTCCAGGATGGCGGACGAGAATGCGGAATGGAGACGCGGCTTTGTGCGTGAACTGGAGGAAGCTGAGGAGAACGATGTGAACCAGTGAGTTTTGATTATTCACATATTCTCAGCGTCATTATATTTTGAAATTCTAATCCAGCGAATGAAGCATTATTTGAAAGTATGGCCAGTGAAGTTGTTTGGACAAAATTGATGTTTGCGATTTTTCATCAAAAATATATATCACTGTCTTCGCAGAATCGCAGCTGACGGGGAGCAGGAGGGCGCTGAGCGCATTCACCCCTTAGGCCGGTGTGTATTTTATGATAAATATATTGTTGTTGTTATTCACATTCTGTGCATTGCGGGGGGGGGGGGGGGCATGTCAGAACCGCAACGACAAAAGCGCAACTACGCATAAGTATTTTCTAGATTGAGATACTGCGTGGAAAATTTTTCCGCTTGATGTGCCAAATATTGGCTATCGATGGTTTCAAATTTTTAAAATAATTTTGAAATTTGTTCATATATCTTTCCCGGTAATTGTGGAATCTAATGAGCTATTGATCACATCTGAAGACCTTCTGTGACGGGAGTTATAACGATTCGCGCACTCATTTGCGCTTTTGTCGTTTGCGGTTCTGACATGCCCCCCCATTGCTGTGCTCGCTAGGCTTGCATTCAGTGAAGTGATATGTGCCGAATAAGATGAATGATGTCCATTAAAACTTTCAAATTTTTAACATTCTTGCAGAATCGATGCAGGGCTCGGGGGCGCTCAAGAGATTCAACTCTACGATTGGTACGCTCTTCTGGCACTAGGCCTGATCAGAACAATCGGATGGTAACCTACTGGATGAGCACCTAATGAGGGCGAGGGAACAAATGTTATGTAATAGACGGAATATGCAAATGGTTCACATCCAGT
Organism: Pristionchus japonicus; assembly: GCA_900490845.1. NCBI lineage: Eukaryota > Metazoa > Nematoda > Chromadorea > Rhabditida > Neodiplogasteridae > Pristionchus > Pristionchus japonicus. The sequence goes on from LS514501.1 coordinate 1,039,992, forward strand.
AGGTCATCATCCGAATGTTCTCATCCGACCCAGTGCCGTTCTTCTATATTTATGAATGTTGCCATTATTTACAGTTCCTCTGTGTAATTATAGTCTTGCTATGCTTGTATTTAGTGAAACGATGTATGACCAAAAATAAGTGATGGCTATAATGGCAACCGTAGTTTGATTAAAAATATATATTCTTTAACAATATTTTAAAATGCACTCAGTTTTTTTTTGTTGATTGAATGAACTTGATATTCACAGGGAAGCCCAAGCTCGAATCAGACGTGAAATGGCTGCTCGGGGACTCCGTTTTGGGAATTTCAGAAGATTCGGAGCAGTGAACGGGGAGGAGCGAGGAAGGATCCCTCCAGCTCCCCTTGTGCCACTGGGTGCGGGGCATTTCGTGATGCCTGCCGCGGAGATAGAGCGGAGAAGACAATTCTGGGAGGAGGTAGAGGTGCGCGTTGCTGAAAGGCAGGGAGAGGAGCTCGATAGGCAAGGATGGATGGAGGATGAGGAAGAGGAGAGACCGAGAAGAAGAGCGGCAGTAACGGAGGAAATGATCACTGAGGCGAAGACTCTGAGGGAGAAGGACGAGAAGTGAGTGGATTTCTTTAATTTTTTTTAATAAATAATAATAATTAAATGTTTTTATTGTAGTACTCCGTCGACCGCTCGTTTCTCACGCGCTTGCCTCGTTTGTGCTATCGAGAATCCTCATGTGAGAGCAGTCTTCATCAATTGTGGCCATATCGTCTGCTATCCTTGTGCGGTTGATAATGCGAGGTGAGCTGTGATATTTGATTTTGATGAATTATATTTTAATATTATTATTTTTGTTATTTCAGAAGCGACGCCACCAATGGCAAGTGTGTATTCTGTCGCGAGAAGAGCGATTTCGTGAAGCTTTTCGAGGAAGAGGACGGTGGTGAGAAGAAGAAGAATGACGACAATGGCGACAACTAGAACCACCTAGTTATTGTTCTCATTTCCCGTTTAAACCGGTCGAGTTTTCCTTGTTTCGCTGCAATCTTACTGTTGTTCAGTCTAAATTCGAAGATAATATTCCTCACTTTTCCACTTTTTGTTTCGTGAGTCTCTTTTCGAGCAAATTCAAAAGATTCCCCTAAATGTATCTTTCACAATTCCCTGTTTCTGCTAACTTTCATTGATTTCTTTTCTTTTCTTCCGTTTCCATATCGCTGTTGTTAAATGGATAAAAGATGTTGTATTCATTAATATGCGCTATCTAAATCAAAGTACTGTTATAAACGGTGTATCAATATCTGTTTTGGGTTTAACTATTTTAGCAAGGTGATAATCCGTAACAAAGTACGGCTTTGTTCCAGAATGGCCGATCAGATGGACATATTCATCCGGCGAATAGTGAATCAGCCGGAAAACGAAGTTGGTGCTGTTGTGGGACAGAGGCAGAATGGAGAGATGGAGCAGAATCAAGAGGAGGTACAATTATTAATCATGGAAAATTATGGCAATGCTAGAGTGTTCAAGATTACTAATGGTGCATGGCATTACGATGCCACAAAAGATGGGGCATAACTGACAAGGACAATGCATTACGTTAGCAACATGATGCGCAATCGATAGGGCGGATGATCTTAGTAGTGAAAGTTGAATATTATATCCACGCACTCTTGATAGTGCTTTTGTTGAATCGAGATGTGTTGGGTTATCAGGATGCTTCAATCAGTTTCCTTTCTATTGAGTTAATTGTCATGTTTAGGTTGAGCGACGGGAGGAACGAGAAAGGGAAGAACAAATTGGCCGATGGTGGAGAGAAAGAGAGGCGGGAGTCGTACGAATGCAAGAGCGTCTCAGGCGGTTGGGAAGAGAGCATGCAGAGCATGGACCCGGCATGTTCGCGCGATTGAGAGATCTGGCGGGATTGGGACGTGGAGAAGAAGTAACTGACGAGATGATCAGAGAGGCGAATGGTCTCAGGGAGATAGACAATAGGTTTGTTGTTTCTAATATTTCGTTAACAAATAAATTTGCATGTTGCAGCGATCCATCCGCCGCTCGATACTCCCGATTCTGTCCTGTCTGTCTCAACTCGAATCCCCGTCAGAGAGCCGTATTCAGCCAGTGTGGACACATCATCTGCTACCCGTGTGCCGTGAGGATTGTGCAGTGCGTTTTCATCACTTTTTCGTCTGATTTTGATAAATTTTTTTCATTTAGAGAGGGAAATGCTGCAAGCAAGTGCGTCACCTGCCGCAAGGCCGGTGGATTCGTCAAATTGTTCGAGGCGAAGGAGGATGAGATCGATGTGATTGACGATCAATCGATAATCGTGCCTGTTGTCGAACCAGCTGGTGGAAACGGTGAGTGATTGAGAGAGTTTAGGTGATTTCTAAATATAAAATAGCTAAAGACCTATTATTTCGATATTGATTTCCCTCATTCTAGCTTCTCCCATCTCTGATCGATATTCCCTTATCTTCAACACTCTGATGATCCTTCTGATCGGTGTTATCATCCTCATCGTCAATCTTACTTCGCCTCTCATAGATAGAAACTGAGCGATATGCTTGTATATTCGTTGTACTCGGAGATTGTGTGCTTTTAGTTTCCTAATTTTGTCAATATTTCGATTTTGCTATTCGATGTACACCGAAACATAGAGTTTGAGCTTTTGTCCGTAATTTATGTGGATAAATTACTTACTTCGTAATGTTTCACCACCGTGTTTTGTAAAACCTGTCATTGACGGTCTTCTCATATTTATTCAAAGTATATGTGGAGTTTTAATGTTTTCACTTCAAAACCATTTACATCTTTCTTACTTTCAGAATGAATAACGGCGCACGAGTAAATTATGGACTCGCCGTACGAGTGCGCACTGTGAGGGACGTTTATGAGTGAGTTTTAATAATATTAATTACCAGATTTATTATTTACTTCCTATAAACAAACTTCCTAGCCTTATTCCCATGATTGGGGTCGGCTGCCCTATTTTATACGTACTGATGCGGCGGGACCTAGCCTGTTCCCAGTGGCCTGGCGCTGACGATACCGTTTCCGGAGGGACTTTTTGTTTGTCGTGTTCGAAACACTACCAACATTTCTTAACCCCCTTGGTTTTGGGTGGATCTGCACCGCCCGGGAGTCGAACCAGCGTCCTCGTGATTGGTACTCAGAGAGCACAACCACTACACTAACCGGGCGGGCTTATTATTTACTTCCTATACAAACAATAATTTCCTTTTTTTCAGTGATATCATCAACGAATATATGGTTCACTTCGTACACGATGGCACGCATACCCAGCAAGAAATCGATGATGTTGTCGCGAGATTTGAAGAAGAACGACCATGGTTCGAAGAGCGTTACAGAGAAAGACATGGGAGACGAGCGAGTATCAACGTGGCTGAAGAAGTGATTAGAGAGGCTAAAGCTCTCAGAGAGCAGGACAAGAGGTTTGTAATTTTAGTTTGATTTCATTTATTAAAATAAATTGTTCCAGTAATCCATCTTCTGCTCGGTACTCACGTAAATGCATTGTTTGCTCAACTGAGAATCCCGGTCAGAGAGCAGTCTTCCATTGTGGACACATCATTTGCTATCCTTGTGCAGTGGAGAATCAAAGGTACTATATTTCTGCTTGTGTTTTGCTTGCTATTTCGCAAAAGACTAGACTGGATTATAAGCTCCAATGTTTTTCAGTAACAATGTGACCGAGGGAAAGTGTCCGACCTGTCGTTCGAAGAATGAATTCGTGAAGATATTCGAGGACGAACAGAAAGATGTCAACGATAATCAAACGGAGGCTGGCGTCGTAAATGAGTGCGTTTATTATAATCGTTGTTTTAGACGATAAATTCATTCCGAAATCCTTTCAATTATTGAAGTTTCAGTGATGCGCACGTAACCCTCTACTCCCGCAAGTGTGACATCTGTGTCCACGAGAATCCCCGTCAGAGAGCAGTTTTCATCCAATGTGGACACATCATTTGCTTCCCTTGTGTTGTCGGTGCTACGAGGTGATCTTTTAAACACATCACATGTATTTCGAATTTGAATCATTTATAATTTTACTTTACCCATTGTTCGTTCCATTGATGCTTCCCGAACAATTGGTTCATTCATATTTCCTCTCATTCATCGAGGGAGCGTTATCGGTCGATTTAACAACGATTCTCTTTCAGAAACGAGATATCAGCTGGGAGATGCGTGTTTTGTCGATCGGAAAGTGAATTCGTCAAGTTGATCGAGGAGGAATGCGATAGTGAGAATGAGAAGAGGGACGTCAACGATGAGAATGGATCGAAGACTGATGTCAATGATGATATCGGAGCGAAGAATGACGGGACTGAGATGTGAGCTGTGATATTTGTTGATTGATCATCATTTGCTTCCCTTGTGTTGTCGATGCTACAACACATTAGTTTCGGGATGTAACTTGAAAATTCAAAAAAAAAATTTGATGCAGCTTTCTTGACAGGCAATCACTTATCGAAAAACAATTGATCAAGCTGATGGTGTTTCACAATACCTGTTTATAGTGATGAGCTACGCAATAGTAGTTCAATCGAGGTTCTCGTTAGAAAAGACTATAAAATTCTCTAGAAGTTTTACTGGTGAAACTTATATTCTTGAATTGATGATTGCATAATTTGTTCAAACCTGCATCAGATACCTCTCTTGCGGCGGAATGTGGATGGATGACTGCATCCGCGAGAACTACCGTAAACTCTTCTTTGGCGCCCCCGGTATCGACGTCAAGAAGACGCCCAAGTTGGTTACGGTTGCATCATAACTAGACGAGGGGTAGTTCTTCGCAGATCTATGAGTCATACAGGTTGGCAACAAGGGGTGTGGGGGTTTCACTTGTACTATGAAATTTTATGGTTTGCGCAGTGACTAGTTTTCAGATTCTACTAATCAAAAAAC
>LS514501.1:1057234-1076472 GCA_900490845.1 Pristionchus japonicus
TTCAATCGAGGTTCTCGTTAGGAAAAGACTATCAAATTCTCTAAAAGTTTTACTGGTGAAACTTGTATTCTTGAATTGATGATTGCATATTTTGTTCCAACCTGCACCAGATATTCGAATAGTGAATAATGTATTCTTCTATTCTCACATTATTACAATCAAATTAATTAACTAATCACAGGTCGTGGCTGCGGCTGCTGGACGAATCGGAGAAGCAGAAGAAGCACATGTCTTGCAGCGATGAACTCATCGATCTCGACATCGAATGGGTGTTGCGACCCGGGAAATTTAGCGCGTCGATGGACAGGTAAGATTGCGTGCTTATCTTGCCTGATTTGAGGCATCGACGGGTGTTGCCGGCGGGGTCGCCGTAGTCTAGTTTGTAAATTGTCTTGATAATTAACTTCCTGCAGAGAAATGTTCGAGGACCTGGGGGCGCCGTACTGGGACAAGCTGCGCACGTTGCTTGTCAACGTGCTCGCCGAGACGAAGCTCGATGTGAGTGATGGGGAGATGAAATGGGGGTACTGTAATCTGCCAAGTCCTTGCTATTATCGATCCATTTAGTTACCTACCAGGGATTATTGAACTGTGGTCCGCAACACATTTGTCTACACTGTAATCAATGGATTAATCGATTATCGTTTTCGCAGGCGGGCAAGATCGACGACGTGGAGCTCGTGGGCGGCAGCTCGCGCATCCCGATGATCAAGCAGATCGTGAAGGAGATGTTCGGCAAGGACCCGAAGACGACGATGAACCAGGACGAGGCCGTCGCCAGAGGTATACGGTGGGGAAGCGAGGGGGATTACGGTAGATCAAGAAACAGGGAGACGGTAGGTGGTAGAGAGTATTGATTTTTGAGGGGTCGGGGTACGGTAGAATGGTTTTTGTGGCCTTTTCGCTCCTCAATCACTTATTATCGTACGGATATGGATGGCTATGTGTTATAGCTGGAACTGGGATGAGGCTGCTGATGTACAGTCCGTCTAATATCAACGGTACCTTGCAGGCGCCGCGATGCAGTGTGCGATTCTCTCGCCCGCGTTCCGCGCTCGCGACTTCGCGGTCAAGGACCAGCAGCCGTACGGCATCAAGCTCACGTGGGCCGCCGAATCGGGCGAGCAGGGGTGCGGTAATATTGATTGATTCATTCAGTGATTCTAGATTTCATCACTTTTTGGAATTTTTGACTTTTTGGACTTTGTTCTCGACTTTTTAAATTGGCATTTGATACTTTACATAGAGCAACCGGATTTTGATTTTCCACATGGTTAAAAAAATCAGGACTAGTGCGAGAGAGAGGGTTTCTCAGGCTCTTGTGCCCCAGAGTACGTAGTTAGTTTTTAGAGCTCAATATTTGTCGCTTGACCGTTTGAGATACAAAATTCTTTCTGGAGTGAGTATAAGGTGTCCTCATTGTTGTTGATGAACTTTCACATCCTTGTTAATTTCTTGTAATCTCTGCAGTGAATCGGAGGTGTTCGCGGAGGGCGACGAGTTCCCGTTCTCGAAGATGCTCACGCTCAACGGCACGGGCGCTTTCTCGCTGGCCGCCGGCTACGCCGCGCCCGCCAAGGTGCCGCACACGACGCAGGCCATTGGTGAGTGGGGGAACCTCATCCTTGTGACACCAAAGTGTTTATGTGTTTCAAATGTATTTTGAGCAAAAGATCAATACATTTTTACATATTATTATACATAGACTACGTCCGCTAATGGTGAATTTCCCAGTTTTGAGGCAAATATTCGATCTGGCTCATGAAAACCTGTGGCATTGCCAAACCCAAATTTTGAACTGTAAAAAATTGAAAATAATTATCGTTCCCTGCAGGTTTATGGCAGATCACTGGCGTGCAGCCGGCGGCGGATGGCGGCCCCAGAGAGGTACGGTAGTGTGGATTACGGTAGTGTGCCTGAGTCCTTCCCCCCAAAACCTGTGCGGATAAATATTATTATATTATTATTATCTATTAGTTGACGATTGTATTGATTTAAAAAAAATTTTTGTTGTATTTCAGGTGAAGGTGAAAGTGCGCGTGAGCCCGAACGGCACGTTCTCCGTGTGCGCCGCCACCATGTACGAGGTGCAGACGGTGGAGATCAAGCAGGAGAAGGTACGGTAGAGGAGGAATATTGATTGAAGGGAAGGGAATGGCGATACGGTAGTTTATTGATCAATATTATAGATGGAGGCCGCCCCAGCACCGGCAGCTGATGGCGCCGCCCCGGCCGATCTCGCGCCCGCCGCCGCCCCTGCTGCAGGTACGGTAGCCTTGAGATGCACTACGGTAGTAGTTGGTGATAATCCGCGTCAAAATTTGGAGAGATTTCTACATTAATTGAAATGGATTACGATAGAATCGATTGCATTCAGGTGAGAAGCCGAAGACGACGACGAAGACCGTGGCGATCCAGCTGCACATCCTGGAGACGCTGCCCTTCGTCGTGGACACGCCGCGCCTCGCCGCAGCCGAGGTATGGTGATAAAGGAGCAGATACGATTACCATATGCTAGAGAATAAATTTGAGGGTTATTTGCACTCTGCTTCATTACTGTGCAAGAAGAGGGGGTTATTACAAGATCGCATTCATATTATCTTTAGTGCTAATTTGCTTTCTACCAACCCTAAAAATATTTTAATTCCTCCTTTACTGGCGAAAGAGTTACAAAAGGTTCTAAAAGTGGTCAATGCCTTGTAATCGCCACTGTAGAAGGTGTTCGGTAAATTTTGTATTCTCGTTTTTTTTCGGATCCACTTTATTTCAAAACATTGGTCGATCGATAATTTGAAATTTCCTTTACACGAATTTAAAGCTCTGAACAAAGAGATTAATTCTTGAATTCATTTTTATGGATTTTAATTTTATTCCAAGCTATGAACTCATTTTTTTATCTGTGAAGAATAGGTTCGAAAAACGAGAAAATTTCTCGCGAAAAAGGTCGTTTTTATCGGCGAGAAAACATTCTCATTCGAGAATTCTCGCTCGAGAATCGATCGGTCATTCTCGAGTGAGAAATTCTTTCTCGGTCGAGTATTCGCGAGAAATGCACGCTCTCCTCTCTCTCTCATTCTCCGTCATTCTCCCCTCTTCTCGAGACAGAGAGCGGGCGATCTCGCTCATCGATCACTCATCGATCACGAGCGAGAAGGGACCGGGTAAATTTTCTCGGCGAGAACGAATGATTTTTTTCGCATATTTCTCGTTTTTCAAACTCTAGTGAAGAACCAGTTTGCGATCGAACTTTCGAGCCAACCTAAAGTGGGTTTGATAACCCTAAAAGAATACATTATATTCACACTAACTTCAGACCCAAGTAGTGCTGGTTGGTAATTTTTTCTTAATTAAAGTTCGAACTCCTTTTCGGGTTTTTGATATTTTTCAAAGACAGTCCCAACCCCATGGTGGTATTCCCACACCTTTTTTTGATCAGGAACTGAGATGTGGATTTCCGTCCCCACCTGGAGAATTACTGAGCCGATAATAACAATTTGTGTGCCTGTGAATTAGTAAATTCCTCTTCACAGCACTTCATTTTAAAATTCGAATATCATAACTAACTTTAGTTATCAATTACATACTCGCAGGAGAAGATGCAGGCTGCAGACATGAGCGCGTGCGCTGCGAAAGTGAAGGAGGAGCTGGAACTGCTCCTGGACGATATGTGGGACGTGCTGGCTGGCCAGCTCGGCGAGTTCGTCACGAAGGAGGTGAATAGAAAGGGATTAGTGAATGGACGGACTGGGCAAGCATTTTTCGAGTTTTTAATTCGCAATTTTCTCTCTTTGGTGATTAAGATTGTATAGTGTGAGAGTCACCGTTTGCACAGACGGAAGAGAGTCGCAACGAACTCAGAGTCAACATCATTGCGCAATGGGACGAGAATTAATTTGCAATAGATGTGCGATTCAAAAATAACCGTTTCAATACATAATTATAGCATGATGACTGTATTCGAAATGCGAAGTTTATACTATTTTATGAATTTCGTTCATGTTTGAATAGTTGAAACCTGCTTCAACTATTGAAAACCTCTCGAATTCACTGGTTTGCAAAAGCAGGTGACTTTGAACTTGCTGTGTCTGTGGTGAAAAAATTTTTTTTCGCAAGCTAGTCAAGACCAACTCATTGAATGAAGGCCACATTTGCAGAGCAGGAAGGAGCTCGAGGAGAAGATCGCGAATCTGATGGATTGTATGGTGGAGGAGGGAGACGTAAGTATCGATTGATTTCTAAATATTTATAATTATCAAATCGCAGAACTGTGAGATGGAGGTGTACGAGAAGTATCTGGCGGAGCTGCAGGAGCTCATCCTCTCAGTGGAGACGGTGATTATTGCATAATAATGACGAAATTCCTTTTCTTCACAGGAGGCGCTCGACCGCTTCGACACGACGCTGTTGCGCGCGCGCAAGGCGTACGACGAGTACGTAGCCGGTACGGTCAACCACGCGCACCTCGACGCGCAGGACATGAAGCAGGTGAGCAGACTTTATTGATCAGATGAAAGCAGAATGTGACAGTTGAGAGAGAAGATGAGAAGAAACAACTGTTGATCGGAGGTCGCACGACTAGTTGAAGTGGATAAAATTCGTAGGAATTCATTTCAATTGTGTTCAGGTTAGAAAAACAACATTAGTGCACTTGGTGAGCGTAGGTTGCGCGAGTAGTTCATGTTTGCGGTGATTTGGTTTGCCCTAGTTGTCCAGTGAATACTTTGTCTGAAAAACTTCATCGCTTCTCGTCCCAGGTGATCACGACGATCGAGGAGAAGCAGCGATGGCTGGACGAGGCGCGCCACAAGCAGGAGACGCGCCCCAAGACGGAGCCGCAAACCGTCTTCGTCCGCGAGGTCATCGGCCAGCACACGGTACGTGTTGACTTTCCTTGAGGACGACCGCAACGCGCCCGCACTGACGCGTCGTGGTCTGTGTTGATGAGATTTCGATCGATAATTGAGTTCTGCGTTGCAGCAATTCGAGAACGTGGTGAACCCGATCCTGAACCGGCCGAAGGAATACATTTCCTTCGAGGAACAGCCCAAGACCGCCTCTCCCGCTGACGCCAAGGCCGCGCCCGCTAGCAGCCACTAGCCGAGATGGAGATGGACTAGGCTCAAATCGATCGATAGTCGACCCCTTTTCCTCCCACTACCGTAACCCCCTCATTACACCGTATCTCGATTAATCTATTCCCACCCCAATCTGTTCTGTTCTGATTTCTGATCCATTCCGATTGATACTTTTGCCCATTGTTCTATCTTCATCCTAAAAATCAATATCATCCGCCTCTCTCAGAATACTGATTGTTTGCTCCTCAACCCATCATGTTTTCATGTTTCTCGTATTAAAAAAAAAATTCTCAAGTGGATAAAGTTGATCGATATACTTTGTTTAAAATTTGGAAACTGAAATACTGTCATCACGGTGCCTAAATATCTATTAGGATGTTCCTGTTCCACAGGGAATATATAACATTGGATCCATGAATACTGTAATTATCCCTTGATCCGCGCGCATTATCTTATAATCAGAAAAAAAAATCGTGCGGTTGAATCGTGCGGTCGAAAGATTCAAACGAATCGATTCGTTTGAATCTTTGATCGAGAATCACTCATGCAGAATCTTCTAATTTATGGCTCTTTAGGATTTTGTGATCTATATATTATTTCTTCTTCAGAAATTCAGGAACAGAATCCAAAAACAAGAAGACGACATCAGAGAAAGTTCTTGCACGATTTTTCACGATCTATTGCTTGATTTTGTTCAATTGATCGCACTAGACTCCCTATTCTACTTTTTTTTATAATCCGGTGTTGAGAATACCCAGGAGAGAGAAGTGGCCAAGTATTTTTGAGGCACATACGATCAGATATGTTTCATGAACAGACAAAAGGTACTGAAGCTGTGAATAGATAATCTCTTCTAAAACCCACCTCAGAAAACGAAGATTCATGAATAGATAATCTCTTCTAAAACCCACCTCAGAAAACCAAGATTCAACTTTAAATGTGCCAGATTAGCTCTAAAAATATGTGAATACTAAACAGATTGACTAGCTATTCGAATCGCTATCATTTTGAAACAAAAATTCATGAATTTGAGCTTCCAAACATATGTGGAAAGTTTCAGACCACATGTGGTCCGAACTTTTCCCTCCTCTCTCATTCTCGGACCACTCATTGTCCGAGTGAGAAAGATCATTCTCATTTCGGACTCATTCCTGTCCGAGCGCGCGCAAAGGAAGCGGTCTACTCAGACACAAACTGCCAACCCTAATTTGCATCTCTCAAAGCTTCAATGGAATCTTCATTCCGCGCGCTCTCTCACCCATAGATTCATTCCATTCATCACTTCCCCCGCCAAAGCAGTCGAGAATAGGGTTCGATAAACAAGAAAATTTCTTGGAAGAATTTGATTTTTTCTTCCCAATAAATCCTTCTTATTCAAGAATTCTTGTTCAAGAAGAGAGCGGTCATTCTTTAAAAAAATTTCTCTTGCAAGAATCTTAATTGAAATGCAAATTGTGAATAAGAGGAGAGAGGACGCGTGGCGCGCTTTGTTTCTCGCGCCGGAAACAACGAATGAGTGGAAGAGGAGGAATGAGGGAGTTTCTTGCCAAGAATTCTTCCTTATTGAAGAATTCTTGACCAAGAAAAAACCAATAAAATTTGTGTGGCAAGAGTGAGTTATTTTTCTTGCTTATTGGAATCGAGTCAAGTCGCGAGCAAATCAATTCAAAGTTGCCGATGTGAACATTTTTCTATATAAGACAGTGCCAGATCCTTGATCTTTAGCTCAAGATCACTTTAAAAATCAGTGACTCTGAAAATTAAATCATTATCCTTCAATCAGGTACCCTCATTCTTCGTCGGAGGGTAGATGGAGTGGCCTGCTGGTAAAGCAGAAGAAGGCGCTGCACAACGCGGATTACGGTGGAGCAATGTAAGCCTCTCGTTATTAAAAAAGGGTAAAATATTTCTGGTATGCTAAGAGTAAGAGAATAATTTTCGACGAAGAATGCCGAATTTCCGAACATGAAAGTAATAGCATTAGAGCAGACTACATCGAAAGCAATTTGGTGTAAAACGAAATATATTCATAGTGTAGAATGAAACATGGTGCAAAGTTGATAAGATGTTGAAAAAAATCAATCTTGCTCCAACATTCGACGTTCTTCTCTCATTCCAACATTTTCAAAAGCTGTTATTTCTCCAAATCCCATTTTCCTCTGCCACACTTCATTAAGATCCAGCATCGGTCTGAAATTTTTTTGCTGATATTGCTTTAATGAAATCGTCTGAAAAAAAGAAAATAAAGAAGTTCATCGTTCTGTTTGAGCATCTTTTCACGAGGGATCACGAAGGCCACTGTCGCTATAGAGCGACGAGGTAAAAAGAGGGATATAGAGCGACGAGGTAAAAATAGGGATCATCTCCTTCTCTCGCCTATCTCTTGTCCATCTAGAGAGCACACTCTCTATCACTCCTTCCTTTGGGCGAGCAGGCGCTTTCCCAACGCCTTGGGTAAAGCACGGTATAGGTGTTTACCGCGAAAATGAGTGTGATTGGGGTTGGTTTTCTTTTTGTAGTGCTCATGAACCATTGTGCTATTAGAAGGATGTTGCTCCACATCTAATCCTCTCCCTTACCCTAACTGCGTAACTCTCGGACAATGCATACCGTTGTCGTTGCTGTAGCCCCTGCCGTAATCGTAAAAGCACAGTAAAGCATCAGAGGCCAGATGTTTAATAGTCACGCGTTCAAATTCTGAATCACTATCCTCCTTCTCAAATCCAAGATCCAGTTGACTAGAAAAAGCCAAGGTCTCGGCAGTAGCAGCATAGCATTGTATGAATCTAGGTTCCGTACTGCTACAGACTATCTGAAAAATATGGTTCTACTAGTGTAAGAATAGACAAGGAACTATGTGAAAAAAGTGGTTTGTGCTTTTCCGTACCTCGAACGCTTTTGACAACCCGGTTGCAGTTATGGACAAATGGTTGCAATTCAACTCTTTAAGGTAATGTGAATTTGCAACAAGATGAAGTAAGATGTTATCATCAATGCAGGATGCTTTGTTAGCCTGAGCTTCATTTGATTAATTCCGTTTTTTTTCACATACTAGGCTCACCCGATCTGTTATGATCGTATATGTATCCAAAGCCGGGAGATTCATTAATAGTTCCTTAGCGGTGTACTGATATTTCTTGTCAGAAACAACTCTAATAGTGGCCTCTTTGACTCCCTCACAGTTTTCAATTATCTTCATCAAGAATCTGAAACTGACATTTTTTTATTGCGAAAAATTACGAACCTGCTTGTACAGTTTATTACTTCAATATCTATTTTCGAGAATTGAACAGAGTTGAGAATGGAATATAACTGTTCTTCCGCATTTTCATCTAATATATGCTATAAAAAGTTGAAACAATTCTTTTTTTCGAACAGCATTCCTTACACGTAGAGCTTTGACGTGTAATGTATCATAATTAAAGAATGAAGATACGTTCAACATTTTCATTTTATAACAATTTTCATTTCTCAAAAAAATATTTTGATTCCAAGATTGGCGCTGTTGGAACTGCTGAAGCAATTAATTGTTTAGAAATAATTTCTTTCAACTCACCGAGTAATTTAGTTGTATTATGCTGAACGCGCGATATCTAGCCTTCCCTTCAATCATTCCGAGGCGATTATTTACAGATCCGAGTCTGTAGCGGTCTATGTGGTTCAGGTTTTCGATTATTTTAGTTAAAATCTCGTTAGGGAGAGACATTAACGTTGTCTGAAATTTCATTTTCATAAAAGAGAAAATAGCGTAGTACTTTAAAACATAACTCGCCTGTCACGAAAGGATCGAGCGCTTGTGCTGTTGAGAAAGTCCCTCCCCCCTTACCCCTCCCCCCCTCTCCTCTTTCTAATCATTCGTGAGATTCGTCTCGGTCGTACCACCCTTTTTCTCTATATTGAAATGAAATTAATTATTTTTGGCGAGGTCCCATTTATGTTGCTGCAGGTCTCTCGCCTCTCGCAACTCTCATTTGCAACCCACTCACCCTATAAAATAGGGTTCTCTTTTTTATGCGGCGAATAGGAGATGAACTTAGATGTTGTCATTTTAAAAAGAACCTGATACAAATCCGAATCATTTTTACCCGCGTCAATCTTACCTGCGGGTGGAATGAAATGAGGGGCGAGTAGTTTTGAGTCGCCTGAAATCTATCAGGTCGCCCATTTCTCACTCCTCTCCAAGTAGTGAGCAGTGAAAAGGTGGAGAAACCAAGATAGGCTCCTTCGCTGATTTTTTTTAGAATATCAGGTGACACGGAACTATTCTTCAAATTATCATTTCACGTGATCAGGTGGATTCAATCGGGTCGTTCACCTGTTCAGGTGCAATTATCCCAATGAAGGTGAACCCTACTATAAAAGGGACGAATCTCACTACTTCAGTTTAGTTAATCTCTCTTCTATCCTAGGATAGGGCGATGAGCATTCGCCTCCGCTTAGACAGCCCTCTCCTCTACATTGCAGAATAAAATGAAGGAGAAAGGGGAGACGTCCTCAACAGCACCAGCGCCGAATAGCTCTCTCGCAAACAGCATCATGCTCGTCACGAAAAAATCGAGCAACCAATTGAAATGGATCAAAAATGGGAGCATGCGTTCACACTCAAGGACCAATGACTCAAAAATTTAGGAAAAAAACTGATATTTTTAGGATATGTTTAGCTCTTTTGAATAGATTAAAAATAGGGAGATGGAGACGGGTGGTGCATCCCCTCTAAAATATGTTGATCGGTTGAATTCCTCTCATTTCATTCCATCTCAGACCTTCGCGCTATACAACGCGCGGGCCAGAAAGAAAAAAATCCAATACCACGGAGAACGAATGCAATTGAGTGACTATGGAGGCTTCGAACATTGAAAATATTTACGAGGGGATAACCTACCTATTTTGCAAGAACATTACAAAGCTTCAATGATAGGATCAGCAACATACCGGTATCATTCTGTGATGAGTTGCTGGAAGTGACATCTTTATATTCTTTGAAGCGTCCAATTAGTTTATTAATGATGCAAGAGAAGCGACTCCTGTAAGCGTCGATTTTCGAAATATAGGATTCCTGTATCGACAACAAATCACTATCCGTTAGCTTACAGTTTTTCAGAGCGAAAAATATATTCGAGTGAGATTGATTGAGAGTTTGGGAATGAATATCGGCTTGATACATCACGGCTAGAGTGGCAAATCCGGATCACTGTTAACCGTCCCTCTCTTCCCTCTCAGACGGTTAACCGTAAGAGGCGGGTTTACAACCTCACTCTCCACGAGCCAATCGTCTTCTATGCCACTGAGTAAATATGAGCTGTTTCGACGAGACGGGTCGAAAACAGCTCATTGCATCCTTTTCCGGCTCTAAGTGGACCAAATGAGATGATTCAAAGATAGAACTGAATGAGTATTCACTCGATAGCCGTTTTCGAGTTGGGCAGTTCAGCGTTCTAATTGTTTCATTTGGTCAGCTGAGAGCTGAGAAAAAAAAGGCAATGAGCTGTTTTCGACCCGTTTCATACGGGTCGAAAACAGCTCATGGGGTCATAAACGCCACTGGGTACGGTTAATCGCCTGACCCGTCCCATCTCACAAAAAACAGTGATCCGTTGACTCGGATTTGCCACCCTAATCACGGTTTTTTACCGTTCGCTATTAGATCGTTTTAGCGTTCTGCATTGCTTGGAGAGTCGAATGCGGAAAGTGGTGTTTTGTGTAGTTGAGCTTAGTTGACGATTGGTTGTAAAGGTGCGACCTGCCAAACCTAATATTAGACTGGACACCGCGCTACGTTGCCAGCCCTGAAGAGGAATGAGCAAGGCAGAGAGACGAACGGTCTCAAGTGATGGGTTGGATGGTTCATTACTTTGGAAATTAGGAAGTGATCAGAAAGTGATCAGAGTGGTGAATTTTTTAAGGAATTAAGATAATAGATTGGTAATTTCAGGATTATTTTCAAAAGCCCGTAAGTTTAAATATTTCAGTAATCCTCTACCCGATACATTCTGTCATGTCTGTCTCCACTCGAATCCCCGTCAGAGAGCCGTATTCAGCAAATGTGGTCGCATCATCTGCTACCCGTGTGCCGTGAGGATTGTGCAGTGCGTTTTTATCACTTTTTAGTCAATTTTTGCTCTATTTACTATCATTCAGAGAGGGAAATGCTGCAAGCAAGTGCGTCACCTGCCGCAAGGCCGGTGGATTCGTCAAATTGTTCGAGGCGAAGGAGGATGAGATCGATGTGATTGACGATCAATCGATTATCGTGCCTGTTGTCGAACCGGCTGGTGGAAACGGTGAGTGATTGAGAGAGTTTAGGTGATTTCTAAATATAAAATAGCTAAAGGCCTATTATTTCGATATTGATTTCCCTCATTCTAGCTTCTCCCGTCTCTGATCGATATTCGCTCATCTTCAACACTCTGATGATCCTTCTGATCGGTGTTATCATCTTCATCGTCAATCTTACTTCGCCTCTCATAGATAGAAACTGAACGATATGCTTGTATATTCGTTGTACTCGGAGATTGTGTGCTTTTAATTTCTTAATTTTGTCGATATTTTGATTTTGTTATTCGATGTACACCGAAACATAGAGTTTGAGCTTTTGAACGTAATGTATGTATGTGCATAAATTATTTACTTCGTAATGTTTCACCTCCGTGCTATGTGTAAAACCTGTCATTGACGGTCCTCTGATATTTATTCAAAGTATTTGTGGCGTTTAAAGGTTTTCACGTCAAAAACATTTACATCGTTCTTACTTTCAGGATGAATAACGGCGCACGAGTAAATTATGGACTCGCCGTACGAGTGCGCACTGTGAGGGACGTTTATGAGTGAGTTTTAATATTATTAATTACCAGATTTATTATTTACTTCCTATACAAACAATAATTTCCTTTTTTTCAGTGATATCATCAACGAATATATGGTTCACTTCGTACACGATGGCACGCGTACCCAGCAAGAAATCGATGATATTGTCGCGAGATTTGAAGAAGAACGACCATGGTTCGAAGAGCGTTACAGAGAAAGACATGGGAGACGAGCGAGTGTCAACGTAGCTGAGGAAGTGATTAGAGAGGCTAAAGCTCTCAGAGAGCAGGACAAGAGGTTTGCGTTTTCAAATTTATTCATGAACTGAAAGATATTCTTGCAGTGATCCATCTTCTGCTCGATACTCACGTAAATGCATTGTTTGCTCAACTAAGAATCCCGGTCAGAGAGCAGCCTTCCATTGTGGACACATCATTTGCTATCCCTGTGCAGTGGAGAATCAAAGGTACTTTATTTTTGCTTGTGTGTTTGCTTACTATTTCGCAAAAGACTAGACTGGATTATAAGCTCCAATGTTTTTCAGTAACAATGTGACCGAGGGAAAGTGTCCGACCTGCCGTTCGAAGAATGAATTTGTGAAGATATTCGAGGACGAACAGAAAGATGTCAACGATAATCAAACTATGGCAGAAGTCGATAATAAGTGAGCATATTTTTCTATCTAGTGGATCATTTTAACCCCTATTTTTCAGGGATATTACGTCGGGAATCCTCTACTCCCGCAAGTGTGACATCTGTGTCCACGAGAATCCCCATCAGAGAGCAGTTTTTATTCAGTGTGGACACATCATCTGCTTCCCTTGTGTTGTGGATGCTACGAGGTTGGATTTTAGTTTATCGTACATTCATTTAAAACATTAATACACCTTGCCCTTGTGGCTTGCTGCCCTTGTGGATTTCATTGAAATAGAACTATGACTAACTTTCAGAAACGAGATAACCGCTGGGAAATGCGTGTTTTGTCGATCGGAAAGTGGATTCGTCAAGTTGATCGAGGAGCAATACGGTAGTGAGAATGAGAAGAAGGACGTCAACGATGAGAATGGATCGAATACTGATGTCAATGATGATATCGGAGCGAAGAACGGCGAGACTAAGGAGAACTAATATTTCAATCTGTATCGTGTGCTTAATTTTTTCGTTAAATATTTTTCTTTTACTTGGTAGGCCAATAATTAGAAGCTAACACAGTTGTTCATTTTGCTAATTCCTCATTTAACCCCTTGTTCCCCGTTGTTTGACCATGTCAGAAGATTTCCCTTTTCTCAATCAGTAGTTAAATTGTTTTGTCCTAATGATGTATCTATAACACAATGCATAAATGTTTTTTTCATGAACTGCTTTAAAATATGTCGATTCAACAACTGTTATGGCCAGTTGAATATCTCGCATGTACTCCAATCTTGTTATTCCCCTGGTTCCCGCCTCTAATTAGTATAATTTCTGAATAATGCAGTTCTCATTGCAGAATGGAACGTGCGGGAGCGCCCATCGAGATGATCGAGTGAGTTTATTTCATTTATCAAGTTAAAAATGTTGATTATATTTTTAAATGGGAGTCAACTGTGAACATTCTACTATTCTTGTAATGTACCCATGTTCAGAATCGACTCATCGGATGACGAGAGAGAGCAGGCGGGAGAAGGAGTGCCTGCAGCTGTTGCAGCACCTCGAGGAAGAAGAGCGGCTGCAGTTCGTGCAGCTGCTGCTCTTGCTGCTGCAGCACCACCGCAGAGAATCGCGAGACAGCGCAACGCCCCGCTCCAGGCGAGTAATGGATCGATTATCAAGAATTGTAAAACCGGCTCTCGCTTTCCATATTCAGTGTTCTCTCTAGTAAGAAAGCCTTATCCGTAGTTAGGTGCGGTTGAATTATCATCAGAAACTGGCATATCGTCTCTGGTTGTCGTCTTATTCCTTTCTCAGGATGGTGCGGCGCATGCAGCCCCTGCTGCTGCAGATCGTAGAGAAGCTGCTGCAGCGCCGCAACTCGTCAGACGCCCGCTCCAGGTAAAAGTAGCGCCTAACACTCTCTCGTTAAACTAAATTTCTTCTTTAATTGCTCTAGGAAGCTTGGATTTTCGCTGCTCTCGATTGCGATGTTGCTATATTATGACCTATGCAACGCCTACGTAATGGCTTTGGAACTCTGGCACCCCTTACACCATCTAATTCGCTCCATTCTCAGGCTGGAGCAGCGCCAGCAGCCCCTGCAGCAGCTGCTGCAGCTCATGGTGGAGGAAGAGTTGCGGTGCCGCAACTCGTCGGACTCAACCCGCTCCAGGTAACACTCTGAAGTCTCACTCGCACCCTAGTCCGCAATCTTGTATCGTGGTAGGAACCCTACGAATCACTCTTGATTGCCCCTGCCATAGTCCTCCATTCTCAGCTGGGAGCGGCACGTCCAGCCATTGCAGCTGCAGCTGCGCCGGCGCTGAGACAGATTCGAGTCGAGGTGATAATTAAATTACTCATGTCATTCAACGGTTATTGTTTGGGTTTCGTAGCCTTTGACTTTTTGACAACTCTTTACACTCCAGGTGCCGCCTGGAAACCATCGGCAAGTTCGAGTCCATATCGATATGAACGGAGGCAACGTTGTGGTCGATAGAGAATTCTTCGCCGATCGGGAAGTTGTGACTGAGGAGATGATCAGAGAGGCGAATGCGCAGAGAGCGAGTGATCAGAGGTGGGGAAGCTTATGCTCGAATCATATCAAAATTCAGTTCAGTTTGCACAAAATGACCAATATTCTACATTTTTTACAACTGCTTAAATTTTTTTATTGGTTTATTCACGTTAATTAATTAACCAAGTAAGTCCGCCCATTCAGCCATGCGGCTCGATACTCGCGTGCCTGTCCGATCTGTGCGACCGCGAATCCGAGCAAGAGAGCGGCTTTCAAGTGTGGCCACATCATCTGCTACCCGTGCGCAGTGGAGAATGCGAGGTGAGTATATTTTTAGTTGATTTTGCTAGTCTTTTGGGATGAGAACCTTTTTGGCTATTCAAAGGAAATAATTCGTAAAGATTATGATACAGTAATATAAAAAAGAAGGCCTCATTTAATAATTATTCATTCTAGAAGCGCTGATACAGAAGGAAAATGCACGAGCTGCCGTGGCGAGGGAGGATTCTTCAAGTTGTTCGAGGATGAAATGGAAGAGAAGAAGGATGACGATGCCAACGATGTGATGTAGAATGACAAGTTGAATGCTCCGTTTCTTATTCGCTATCGATATTGAATCCTCTGTGTCCTCTCTCTAATAGTTTCCTGTTTATTGCGTCTTTTCTAGTCACGAATCAGAAGTTTTTACCCATTGGATCACGTTTTCTTTGTTTCTAAGTTCAAATTGCTAGAAGGTTTCACAAACTCAAACTTTGGCTTTGCACTTAATCTACTTTCCTTATTTTTCTCGTTATTGTTACATTTGCATTTGGTATTACGAGGATAAACGATGTTCTGAGAAATTAATGTAATGCGTATCAAGTCAACTACTGTTTTCAACGGTTCGACATGTCTTTGTTCTTCCACTTAATTAATAAGCTAAATTAATTAATTAATTAATCAGCGTATTTTCCAGAATGGCGGACAATGAAGCCGGGAGGGATCAACGAGCGCCCGCAGTGGGAAGAGCCAGAATGCACGTGGCACAAGGACTCGATTGGGCTGCATTGCGGGATTGGGAACTGTGAGTGTTCGAATTGTTTTATGTGGCAAGGGGGGGGGGGGGGGCTACAAGCTAGGGCTGTGCAAAAATTTTACGGTCTCTTATTTTCCCATCCTCTATCGCTTTGGTCTGACCGGCGAGAGAGCATTGCGAAATCAGAAACCGTAAAAATTTTGCACAGCCCTGGTTCAAGTGAACACAATCAGATGCCCCATGGCACGTTGAATATTGCAAGCGTATAATTCAATAATTAATCCCAGGATCGACGCTGCTCTCGATGGAGGACCGCCTCGAGTGATCGCCCCTCATCAGCGTCGACTTATCGAGCAAGAACTCCCGGTTTTGGAACTCGATGTTGTTCCTGATGGAGAAATCGAGCAATTTTTCAATGGAGATGCTCACCAAGAGGAGCCGAAGGAGGAAGCAGCAGTGACCGATGAGATGGTCAGAGAGGCGCAGGCGCTCAGGGAGAAGGATGATTAGTGGGTTGATTTTTTTCAGTAACCCTAACTCATTCTGGTGGGAGGTGGGAGGTGGGAGATTCCTCACGTATTCAATTAAAATTGAATACGTGAGGTGATAATGCCTCACATATTTGATTAACTACATGATTGAACGTAGTTAATTGAATATGTGAGGTGATAATGCGCGAGAATACACCAGTTGAACCAGTTCAGTGTCACTTCTAATATTCATAGCTAAATATTGCAGCGATCCCTCACCCACTCGCTACTCGCGCGCGTGTCTCATTTGTTGCATCGAGAATCCTCGTCAGAGAGCGGTCTTCTCTCGCTGTGGCCACATCGTCTGCTACTCGTGTGCTGTGGAGAATGCGAGGTTTTAAATTAGGAAATATTAATTAAATTATTTAAATATTTATTAAAATTGCCATTGCAGAAGTGCCGCAACCGATGGAAAGTGCGTATTCTGTCGTACGAAGAGTAGATTCGTCAAGATATTCGAGGACGAGTACGGTAGTGAGAAGAAGAAGGGCGTCAACGATGGGAATGGATCGAAGACTGATGAGAACGGCAATAACTAGCTGAGGGATCGTTTCGATGTTGATTCCGTTGATAATTTGTTGCTTTCTTCCGCTTAGTTGGTTGAACGATAATTTACGAAATTGCTTACAACTTAATCGTAATTGATCACTCCATCTATCGCACATGTTTTGTTTCTTTTGTTATCACACGTCACAGCGGTGTACTTAGATCGCAATACTAAGATTCATTGCGTTGTAAACATGCCCAAAGTTTCGTGAATAAATAACTTTGTTAAATTTGTTGTGTAATCTTCTCCATATCCGTCTCGATCGGTGTGTTATATTTTCACTCGCTAGAAAATTTATAAATAAGGACGTTCTCGTTGTAGAATGCAGCGTGCGGGAGCACCGATTGAAGTGATTCAGTGAGTTTGTTTTTATTTAAAGAGCAACTAATCCGTTTTCTTCATGACGCACACCCGTTAGGAGCATCGATTGGTGCACATTTTGTTTGATTTTTATATTTACTCTGTTAAATATATTATAATTAAAATTCACAGAATCGATTCATCGGACGACGAGGGGGAGCTGCAGGCGGCTGCGGCTCCTGCGGCTCCTGCAGCTGCCGCTCTTGTGCCGCGTCCGAGATACGACGGATGGCGCTTTAACCCGGTTCAGGTGAGTAGATTTGTCTGCGCTGTTTAGTTCTATTGTGTCGTTGTCCCTACTGCATCCCTCGTAGCCCTTCCAAGCTTATAATCTCGTCCTTTTCCAGGAGGGAGACGCAGCCGCCCCTCCAGCGCAGAGACCCCATCGACTTACGTTCGAGGTGATTGTTTTAGTTTCCCATCCCTTTGACGCTCCCGTACTAAAGGGAGACTCTGATCTATAAATTCATTTAAAAAAAGATAATTTAACGCGTGGGGTTTAAAAAACTATTTATATTATTGTATACATGGTGTATAATACATCCTTTGGCAGGAGCATCGGCGCATGCGCGACCGCGAGGCGCGACGCATGCTTCACGCGGCGCTCCGCGAGCGCGAGCTGGTTCTCCGCATGCGCGGACTCCAGGCGGAGCTCGATGCGATCAGGCTTCAGAACGAGATGCGTCGACGGGGTCAGATAATGGATCAGAGGTTTGCATAATGCCGTATTAGGACGATGGAGAACGGTTAACCCTAATTTGTCGCAAGCCGGCAGTTAAATCGCCACGAGTTTGTTCGCAAAGCACACTGCCTCAATTCAGGTGGATGAGGATGGACTACGGACCGAGGCGAGTGATGGGAGGATGGAATGGTGGACAAGTGAATGAGGGAGGATCAGTGGTGACTCAGGAGATGATCAGAGAGGCGCGCAGCCAGCGAGAGAAGGATGCGGGGTGAGACTATTGAACTGTTAAAAATATTTCGTTGCTCAATCAAGGCTTCTACTGTGAACGCGAATGTTAATTTCTTCGCGTGTCTGTCCAAATTTATAGCTAGAAATTTGTAAATTAGAACTTTCCAAGTATAGTCATTTCCTATTCAGTAAAGATTACGATTTCAGCAATCCTCCCTCCACTCACTACTCGCGTGCCTGCCTCATCTGTGCCACTGAGCATCCCAGTAAGAGAGCAGTCTTCACTCGTTGTGGCCATATCGTCTGCTATCCATGCGCGGTGGACAATGCGAGGTGACTACTACTATTTCATTTATAAATAAAACCATGAAACCATCGATTTCGTCTCTCTTGAGGTTAGATGTTTAGTTCACGGTTTCACAATGCATCGATTATTTATTTTCGAAATATTTTTTCAGAAGCGCCGCAACCGGTGGCAAGTGCGTGTTCTGTCGATCGGCCGGTGGGTTCGTCAAACTTTTCGAAGATGAGAAGGACGTCAACGATGAGAAGTAGAGCGCAACAATATCCTCTATTTCACCTGGTTCCTCGTCTCCTCGTTTCATGCTAACAGTATCCATTTCTTGTGAACCAACGATGTTACTGCTTACTCTTGTTGTCAATCTGGCTAATGTCTTATTCAACTAATCTGTTTACTCGTGTGACGTTTGATGAATAAATTTTTGTTGTTGAAAAAAATGTGGTTTTTGTTTGCGATCCGTTCGAAACGGTGCTCATACTTGCTCATACTTTATGCTCTAAGCAGTATTTGATCACTCAAATCTTTTGCTATTGCAGGGAACCAATGGATGACGGAATAGGGCTGCGTGAAAGGTAAATTAAATTAAATTAATTTAATTTAATTTGTAATTTTAATTTAATAAGTAATTTAATTTAATTTGAAAGGTAATTTGTGAAAGGCTATTTGTTTTTGTTCTGGTTCTTTTCGTGGAAACTGGCCTTGTTTATCTTTAAATATTATTGAAATCATATGAGGCCGTTTGCGAGAGAGTCGAGCAAAGGCTGGCACAGCTCAAAAATGTCGATACTCTGAAACAATGTGATTACGGGTTCTCGAGGGTGCTAATGACGATGGGCGTGCTCATTTTTCATTTTGAGCCTCCGTTGGCTTCAGACGACGTCACGTCGATATCAGGTTTTGTGCTGTATTCCGGCGCCTAAGATCGCTAAAATTATGAGAGTATGGCTCCCAGGGCAGAATTTGATGCTGATCACGCCTGTCTACTTCATTTTTCATGAAACTTTTTTGTGATTTTTAAAAATGGAAATTTTCGCAGAATCGTT
>LS514501.1:1077428-1108382 GCA_900490845.1 Pristionchus japonicus
ACAGATTTGAATTCCTCTCGTCAAGCCGGTTCGATCTAACTAGGTCTCTCATCTTGCAAACGATTCTGCGAAAATTTCCATTTTTAAAAATCACAAAAAAGTTTCATGAAAAATGAAGTAGACAGGCGTGATCAGCATCAAATTCTGCCCTGGGAGCCATACTCTCATAATTTTAGCGATCTTAGGCGCCGGAATACAGTACAAAACCTGATATCGACGTGACGTCGTCTGAAGCCAACGGAGGCTCAAAATGAAAAGTGAGCACGCCCATCGTCATTAGCACCCTCGAGAACCCGAAATCACATAGTTTCAGAGTATCGACATTTTTGAGCTGTGCCAGACCGAGCCGGATCTGCTCGACTCTCTCGCAAACGGCCTCATATTGCAGATTTCCCAACGAGTACGCGGAATGGCAGAGACAGATGGAAGAGAGGGAGGCACAATACGAACACATCAGGTATACATTTCTGTCTGGTCAATAATTGTGAGTGGAATTGCATTTGACTTGAGTACTTCAACAGCCTGGATATATAGTATATTTGGATTATCATTTTATCTTTTTTTAGATCAAGAACGGAGGAGACGTTGGCGAGACTGAGAGAAGAGTCGATAAGAAGATCGGATGAAGCAAGAAGGAGACGCGAAGAGGAGACAAGGTATTACACGTCGTATTGTTAACGCCTTGCATACTCTTTGCCTTTGTCAACCTGTTGTGACATCGTTGTATCATGTGCCATTGAAATCTTGATCACTTCTAATATTGTTATACAATAGTACCTATCCATGACAAATAATTAATTTAAGGAGGGAGTTTGTTCGACGAGTGATGGTGCTGATGAGAGAGAGGGAAGCAGAGAGAAGAGAAGTGGCAAGACTGACGGAGGAGATGATCGGAGAAGGGAGTGCTCTCAGGGAGATGGATGAGAGGTTTGTTACTGCACAGCAGATTTAATGATCCCAGTGCTTTTTCCAGTAACCCGTCGACCGCTCGATTCTCTCGAATCTGTGTTGTTTGCTCTACTGAGAATCCCCAGCAACGAGCAGTCTTCACTCATTGTGGACACGCGATTTGTTTCGGTTGTGCAGTGGAGAATGCGAGGTATGAGGTGTTTTCACCACCATGTCTATATATTTATTTCATTATGAAAGAAAATCCATGTTAGAGACCGAAATTCGTTTTAGGAACGCTGTGACTGGAGGAAAGTGTCCGACTTGCCAATCGACGACTGAATTCGTGAAGATCTTTGAGAATGAGGAGGTGGATGGGCATAATAAGTACGTTTTATTCATTGCCTATTTAGTTTTCATAGTCTTCTAATTTTGGATGAAGATTGCTCTCTGCTGTGATTCTCAGTAGAATGGAAATACGTGGAGATGATTTGATTGTTCATTAAATTCCAGCAACGCCTTCATTCGCTACCCTCGCAAGTGTGACATCTGCATTCACTCGAATCCCCGTCAGAGAGCAGTCTTCACCCAGTGTGGACACATCATCTGCTTCCCTTGTGCTGTGGACAATGCTCAGTAAGTGATGAGTTCGAAATTTAGAAAATTTTGGCACTCTTGCACTTCGTTTAACTACCATCCTCAAATCCCTATCACCAACCCTGCGAAACGCCATTATATTTTGGGAATCCTTGGAACTCATTTCGCTTTCATTCTGGAGTATGTGCAGGAGCGTACATTTTTTTCGAAGTGCAGTTATTGAGAGGTCATGCTTTAAATTATTAGATTATATATTGCTCTATTCAGAGGCGAGGCGACCAATGGCAAATGCGTGTTTTGTCGATCGACGACTGGATTCGTCAAGTTGATCGAGGAGGAGTACGGTAGTGAGGAGGAGAACGAAGAAGTCAACATTGAGGAGTAGAATATTTCGGAATCCCTTGTATATCCCTTGAGAATTTTTGTTCTAGTCGAATAGTTTAAAGCGAAAATAATTCTTTTTCTGTAGAATGTTACGCTAACGTCTAACGTTAAATATCAGCTTCATCTTATCTTTGTTCATATCGCCGTTATTTGCTAGTAAAGTGATAAAGAATTTTATTGATAAGGTATTCAACGATTTCAAGTCCGTTATTAGCGGTCTCATTATATCATTGTCTTATTGATTGTAATATTTTCAAAGGCTTTGTTATTTCAAATGACCAGAATAAATTCCAGAATGGCGGACGAAGATCCCAATTTAGAACGCCGTATAGCGGAACTATGGGAGAATTATGGATTTAATCAGTACTTCGAGAATCGACAATGGGAAGAACTCGATGAACTATCGGATGAGGAAAGCGAAGAAGAAGACCAGTGAGTGTTTTGATTTCCACGACATATTCTCTTTTAATTCGAGTTTTGTTCATTTCGAAGAGATTCTATGCTTGAGCATTCGCTTCATTTGAGAGTATGACTGCTGAAGCACCTGGAAAATTATGCTAACTGTGCATGCGCCTCAATACCTTGACACGTTTTAATTTTCAAAATTTATTCCATTATAATGTCATGTTTTTAGAATTGAGGAATATGAGGAGCAGGAGGAGGAGGCTGAACAGGAGGTTGTTCAAAGGATGGACGTGACTGAGGAGATGATCAGAGAGGCGAATAATCTCAGGGAAGAGGACGAGAGGTGGGACTTGTTGATATTGAAATGTAAATAGAGTTCAAATTTTTGCGAAATATTTAAAAAAAAAATTTAATAACAGAATTTTTGTAGTAACCCATCGTCCGCTCGATTCTCTCGAGCTTGCACTGTTTGCTCTACTGAAAATCCCCAGCAACGAGCAGTCTTCATCCAGTGTGGACACATCGCCTGCTACCCTTGTGCTGGCAATAATTCGGGGTTAGTAATGTCAGAATAACTAAGTATGGCTTTTATGGCGTTTCGTGTTGTCAAAAAGATAGATAACGGATATTCTGTACATCGATTTTAGAGGCACTAGGTTGGATGAGAACATTCGGATGATAACCTACTGGATGAGCACCATTTGGATATTCCGTCTATTACATAACACTTGTTCTCTCGCCCTCATTAGGTGCTCATCTAGTAGGTTATCATCCGAATGTTCTACGACCTAGTGCCATTTTAGAAGTGCTGTGACTGAGGGAAAGTGTCCAGCTTGCCGATCGACGAATGAATTCGTGAAGATATACGAGGACGAAGAGACGCGCAAGTGTGACATCTGTTTCCACTCGAATCCCCGTCTGAGAGTCGCTCTCATCGACTGCGGACACCTCTTCTGCTTCCCTAGTGCAGTGGAGAACGCGATGTGAGTAAGCAACACAATTTTAAATGCAAATCACGCACAATTATGGTTATTTACTATGGTTGCATATTTTTCCAAAAAAAACATTAAGAACGTTCAGAGGTCAGCACGAACTATGAGTAATTTGAATTTAATTATTGGATGCAATTCACCCATCCTTTCCTGTTGCACATAGTTAGTCTAAAATAACTATTCGAATGGTCTATTCAGTGCGGAAGCGACCAATGGTAAATGCATGATCTGCCGAACGGCGATGCGATTCGTCAAGTTGATCGAGGTGGAATACGGTAGTGAGAACTAAAAGAATACCGTCATCGATGAAGACTAGGTCATTTCCAAATCACTATGTTGTTACCTTAGTCGTTATTTGTTGGTAAAGCGATAAATAATTCGGCTGTTAATTTGCTCATAGATTTCAAGTCCGTTATTAGCGGTTTGTGATATCTATCTGATTGGAATTGTGACAGATTTCCAGCCTTTATTGATGCTGTGGAAAAAGTATGGAGGAGGAGAAGGAGGAAACTGAAAATTTGAATTGGCGCCTTTTCTATTTCCCGCTTTCTATTGAACGTAGAGACTTGAAACTTCGTTTTTAGGATTCTGACAAGGTGTGCGAGGGGTAACAAAGACTTGTGTCAAAATATCAAGTCGATAGCTCCACGACGAAGCGAGATTTTGAAAAGGCGCCAATTCAAATTTTCGGTTTCCTCCTTCTCCTCCCGACTTTTTCCACGGCATCAATCATTATTTCCATTCGGAAGTCGGAAAGCCGAAATGACGTCATCAAAATCACTTTCCGGTCATGATTCAATATTGCAGAATGGCGGACGAGAATGCGGAATGGAGACGCGACTTTGTGCGCGAAGTGGAAGAGGCGGAGAGGGTGCTGTTGGAGGAATTGGATGAGATTGAGAATGAGAGAGAGCCCCTTGTGGAACAACCGGATGAGGAGGGCGACGTGAACCAGTGAGCTTGATAATTGACGCTTTTTAGTGACAGGATTGTTTTAAACAGTACCAATTAGGGTTGGCTAAACGATCGCGATATTGCGATATCGCAATGCGAAAGAAGAGGGATGCGATATCGCATCCCTCTCTCCCTCCATCATGCGATATCGCATCGAGAGAGAGAAGGTCAGAGACAGGTTAGAGAGTGCGGGAAATGAAGAGAGCCTCCAATTTACATATTGCGTGGAATGCGATATCGCATGCCTCTCCCTTCTCATTTCCCTCCATTGCGATATCGCATTGAGCCCTCCCATCTTTGCGATATCGCAAACCTCGTATGGCCAACCCTAGTACCAATACACGTATGTCGTGATTGAATTGATGATTACCATTCCACACTTTGCTGCAAGAATTTGCCCTTCAATAGGCTAAATTTTGAGAAAAGTTGCTGATGAAAATTATTTTATAGAAGGAAATAATTGTCTTCACAGAATCGCAGTTGACGGGGAGCAGGAGGGTGCTGAGAGGATTCGCCCTGTCGATCGGTGGGCACATTTATAATGTACAAATAATTGTTTGCCTTGCTACGCGTATGTTTATTTTTTTGCGACAAAACTGCTGACCATAATGGTAACAACCATAATGGTAAAACCTGACCATAATGGTAAAACGTGTTGTTGCAGAATCGATGAGGAGCAGGAAGGCGCTCGAGTTCGAATCTTCAACTGGTACGCTCTTCTATATTTATGAACGGAACTAGGTCGGATGAGAACCGTTGGATGAGAAACATTTGCATATTCCGTCTATTACATAACCCTCGTCTCTCGCCCTCGTTAGGCTCTTATCCAGTCGATCCATATCTGACGGTTCTCATCCGACCTAGTTCCTTATGAACATTACCATTATTCACATCTCGTCTCAGCATCTCTAAGCTTGCCATCCTTAAATATATCGAAAAGATGTGTGACCAAATAAGTTCTGACCATTCTAAAATACATATTTTATGATAATATTTCATAATGCATGTATACAGGTTCGCTGAAATGCAGGACGGCGCTCAGCTCATTCGCCCCTTCGACCAGTGGATCCGAGATTTCCCTCCCAGGAGAGAGTGGAATGACCAGGATCGAGAGCGATTGGAGCGAGGACTGCTCGCCTTCAGAGAGGAAGAGAGGGAGGAGGCGAGTTCATTGTGATTTTATGAAGAAAAAATATTTCGAGATGGCGAAAAAAATAAACAAAAACGATAAGGCGAAGGGCGTTTTACAGTTGAACACGAAAGTGGTAACTTTCCTAATGCAAGGCTTGCCTCTTTTAGAAAATGAGAAAGTGGAGTCAGGGGTCAGTCAAGGCACTGGGAAAATGCCAATATCTGTACAAATACAGGCGGCGCGCAGAGGCCAACTCGAGGCTGATTGGCGGGCGATGCGTCAGGTCCAGGTAGAGCCGTTCGAGGGAATAAACGAGGTAGAGTGTTTCTCTTCGCTTACAAACACGTTTATATACGAATTATTTTCATCAGTGAAATGTATTATTCACGGTCTGGAATATTAATTAATTAATAAAATCTAATTTACTAAATGTTTCAGGAATTCATAGCCCAGATTGCTGCTGCCAGAGCGAGAGCAGCGGAGATACGGGAAGAAATGATCAGAGGAGAGGAGCAGCGCCAGATCCGTCGAGTGAATGAGGACCGAAGAAACGAGGAAATGATCAGAATGGCGCAGGCTCTCAGGGAGCAGGATGAGAGGTGAGTGTTAGATTGTATCTGCGATTTTATTCAAGTTCAAATAGTCCCATAATACACTGTATTTTGCAATGAATCGAGTTAGTTATTTTAAAATTCGTTCAGCGATCCCTCATCCACTCGCTACTCGCGTGCCTGTCCTATTTGTGCCACAGAGAATCCTCGCCTGAGAGCAGTCTTCTCTAACTGTGGACACATCATCTGCTACCCGTGCGCTGTGGAGAATGCGAGGCTAGTATTGATTTTTAAAATCGGTTGCATGGTAATATCGATTGACGTAGGTCTCGTTGCATATGCGTTCGTTGCACCGGTACCCAACGTTGTGGTCGCAATACGGCGATAAAATCGTCTTAACTGTGGTCGTAACGTTACCTTTACAGAAGTGAGACCACCGATCACAAGTGTACAAGTTGTCAATCGACGAGTGGTTTCGTCAAATTATTCGAGGACGAGTGTGTTAGTGAGAAGGAAGAGAAGGATGTCAACGACGCGAAATAATCCAATAATATCTCGCAAATTTGTTTCCTTTCTGTGTTAATAGCTAACTTTCTAATTATCATGTGATGATGTTTTGCGTTCACTCAGTTACCTCATGTTTAATGTTCAATTGTTTTGTTCCTTTTCACCGTTTTTGACACAGTTTTATGAATAAAGCCGTCAAGTTTGAACTCGTATTTGTTCGTAATTCAAATTCCGTGTAGAGCGGTATTCAATATTTTCTAAATAATGTTTTTTGCTGATATTTGTTGGTCAAGAACTGTAATCGAGCAGGAATATAATTATTTTGCACCAAACAAGCCCCATATAGAAGAACAACTAATCAACATTGCACAGTTATAATGGAAACGAAGCGGTGGGTTTTCAATGACAACTTTTCATTCGTTTCACTTCATCGTGTGAGGAACGATATCAGTACATTTCAGTTACTTCCCACTCAAGCGTTTCATTCGTAATGCAAGGCCTGAACGTTTCACAATGTCGGAAAGCATCGCAACAGAGCTCGCGGATGAGCAAGAAGGTTAGAGCAGCACTTATTTGATTATTTAAATTTTGTAGGTGAATGAGGTATACAGTGATTTTGTGACT
This sequence comes from Pristionchus japonicus, assembly GCA_900490845.1. Taxonomy (NCBI): domain Eukaryota; kingdom Metazoa; phylum Nematoda; class Chromadorea; order Rhabditida; family Neodiplogasteridae; genus Pristionchus; species Pristionchus japonicus. The sequence goes on from LS514501.1 coordinate 1,084,463, forward strand.
CTGCATTTTTTTGTGACTCTGAAATTTTTTTCGCATTATAATTTTGATTACTACGTCAACCTTGTAGTAGGCGAGGTGGATGGAAAAGGGTACTTCGTTTCTTCCTCGGATGGAATATTCAGCGACGGGGTTTCGATATAGAGGCGAAACAACCTGTCGGAGAAGTGCAGAAAACCAACTACGCCATATAAAAACATGCTAAATAACTGTAAAAAATATATTTTAGATGTCCAGGAGTCAGCTGAAGCACAGCAAGAGAGGCTGAGAAAAGCAGAAGAAATCAAAGCTGAGATGAGCCAGAACGAACTCGAGCCCGACCAGGTTTAGTAGAACTGCTTTATATTCCAATCAATAGCAAACCCAGAGGAAACAGCTTTTCGCTGGTGTCACATAATTTAGAGGATTTCACATCCGGAAGAGTCCCGCAACTACCAATTTCGGAACTTCTTCGATTTTTGGCCCGGACTAGACAGCGTTGAGAGGGAAGTGAGGCGAAGAATGAGTAGGATAGGGAATCAATACTCTGTGAAAATAGGCTGGGCCAAAAATCGAAGAAGTGCCCCCAATTTCCTTGCATTTAGTGCGACGAGTCAAACGGCCGATACAATCGCGAGTTCCTCTACAATATCAGAGATATCGAGAAGGTACGGTAACTATTGATTATCTCCATCTGAATGATGTGCGTCACGGTACCGTAACACAACGTTCTGCCAGCACAGCGAAGGTGAACGATTTCCGTGAAAAAAACTTCCCTTTGTCCAATTTTCTCTGTATAGAAGAATGGGGTGAGTCAGAACGGTGTGGAAATATCGCAATTATCGATGGACCACTATTATCAACTACAATTATTAATTAACCACAATTATCGATTTTCAGCTTCTCTGCGTCACTGCCTGTCCTGTGGATCCCGAGCAGCTCAAAGCTCTCCGAGTCTGTCCTTCCGTGCTGAACAGGCTGGAACGGTGGTATGAAAGGATAGGTCAGTTGATGTTAGTTGTCAGTCTATCGCAGCAAATTAGTGTCCGAACTTGGTTAAATGCTTAAATGATTCATGATCGTAACCATACGTGGGCATCATTGCTGCTAGATGCGAAACCAACCTGATTTTGTTGATGTTACTTTGACTGGTGGTAGCAAACCACCCGTTTTGCTCAATAAGACCTCAGACCCAACCGATTCGGTATATTGAGAACAATTCAGAAATAAAACAGCTAGTAAGAAAGAGTATCGATAGCGCCAGCTCGATATGAGTTTTTTTTATTACAAAATTATACTTCAGAGCACCGAATACTGCGTGATGACGAGTGGATGGCATTGGAAGAGATGAAGAGGGATAGCGAGAGGAGAAAAGGTAAATTTTTGTTGCAGAATGTTCAAATTACAACTTTTGCGAATACTGCTTATAATTGGGCCTTCTTGGCCCAGATCGACCGCTTTGACTTAGTGAGACGGTTAATTAGATCGTTCAGAGAGAATACTCAGTGCGAATAACCTGGGGGGGGGAAGCGAAAAAGAATAAATATTTTTCCATTGTAGCAATTTGGAAGGATCTCCACCGGCCGGATCGCCCGTGGAAAGCTATAAAGATCAGTGAAACGGAAGAAGATCTGTATTTGAAGACAGATGTTGGTTTTTAAAAATGATCGATTATTGTAGAGCGTCTGAGCTCAATTTTTGCATTTCAGCTTTTGATCAGCAGAGCGCGTGCTTTCTTCAACAAGATCGCTCCTGCGACTTGTGAATCGCTGACCGAAGACTTTCTCAGCTGCAAAATGTACAACTTGAGTGGAGTTGCTCTCAGATACAAGGTTACTTGCAGTTCCTAATATTTATTCGGGTGATGAATATCTTGTTCATTTTTTCAACTTTTAACTATGTAAAAATTTAAAAAGAAGTTTGACCTTTCAATTTACAAAATTAATGATATCAAGTCTTTCAGATCATTCCGATTATCATTGATCTTGCTATCGCGTTGCCTAATCTCATCAAGCACTTATCCGAATTCTGCGTGAGACAGGTATTTTGCAACCTCTCTTCTTTTCCTGTAAAAATATACTATCGCATGGATGTTTTATTTTAGAGTAATACGATTAAAAAAATACAGTTTAATAAAATACAAATACAATTAAAAATAAATAAGATAAATAGAAATATAAGATAAATACAAATACAGTTTGCAGATCGAAGACGAGTTGAAGGACACTGAAGGGACTCGCTTCCGAAACGCACTTATCGTTCAGATCAAGGAAAGATTGTTCGAGAAGGTGAGCTTGCTCAAAAATTTAGGATAGATTTAGAAATTGTCATTCAGGATGCAGAGATTACTGTTAAGCAGTGGAAGAAGAGGCAAGAGTTGAATGAAATAAAGAAAAGTTTCCGAATGGAGAAGATCAGAATTGTTAAGTGAGAACTGTTTCATGCGTTAGTAACCATTCAAATAGAGGGGTTTAATAAATATAAATTCACAAGTTTAGAATGTGCAATGAGTGCAGTTGATAAATTATCGTCGCAGGTTTATCGGTCATCTCTATCTTCTCGGAATTCATTCCATTCCTTTCATTCTCAACTGCATCAATCAACTTGTTCCTTCGACTAAGTACAATGCGGGTACCTCAATCAACATGATTAGTCCGATGAAAATAGTGAGTCCAAAACGAACCCGTTTTTCCGCGAGTGGTCTGGAAAAACGAACCTGTCGCAAACCCCGATGACCTAGCTATTTGGCCCTTGAATAGTCGCAACACGTCTACTTTTTAATTGCATAATTGGATTCTTTTGGACATCACTTGAAACCTATTGAAATATCTTTCAGAAGAAGCACATCTCTATCGAGTGTGCGGTGCAGCTGCTCAAAGTGGCCGGCAAACGGCTGCACGAGGAGAACCTTGCTGCAGCTGCTGCAGGTCGGCAGGAAGCGTTTCCGTTCGACTCGCTGTTCGCGACGATCAGCAAGACAATGCCCGTCGTGGGTAATAGAGTCAGGTACTATAAATTGGATGTGATGTAAATTTAAGTCACTTACGCATTCCTTTAGAAATTTGGTAGATTTTGATTCATTTTTTCAGGGAGATGATCATCCACTTGGAGGAGCTTCATGCCAACGAATGGGCGAACGACACAGTCGCAAAGGCTGATCTCGGTTTCGAAGAGCAGTACGGGGTACGGTAGGGGATACTGTAGCGAACGGCTATTGATTTTCTTCCAGACCGCTCAAGCCATTGACAAAGACAAGCAAATTCGAATGTTGGAGATCAAATTACTGGATGAAATGGAAAAGAACTCGATGCTGTCGAAGAAATGTGAGTTATTAGAATGATTAAGTTTATGAATGAATAAATGAATAAAATGATGGCATTGGTTCTCATTTCAACGTTTTTGATGTTCTGGTTTGGTTTGATTGCATTCTATAACATTCACGCATTTTCCAGTGAATGAGCGAACGTTGGAGGCAGATGAATTGAAGGAAGAGAAGAGAAAATTCGAGAAGGAATGGGAGAGACTCAAGTTAGTTATTTCGATTTCCTCGATTACTTCTCTGATGCATTCAATCTTTGCGAGTCTTAGGAAGGTTGTTGAGAGTGTGAATGCAGATTTCAGGGAGAACCTGGGTAGGAGTGGGGAAGATAGAATGGAGGATGAAATGAATGAAGGAAGTGCGATCTAATTCGTTCAGGGAAGCGTATGCTGAATCAGAGAAGGTGGAGGCAGCGAAAGACGAGGTTGATCTGTTGAAAGGAGAGATTATCGAAGTGAAGGAGATTGAGTCGGATGCAAAGACAACAAAGGAGGTTCGATCAAGTATTAGCGTTTTTTTTCACTTTACCTGCCACGACAACACATTCATAAGGAAGGAATGGAGTAGAATGAGAATAGGGTAGAGGGAAATGGAATGTTCTGATACTCGGGGCAGGTGAATTAGAAAAAAGGCCGAATATGCTCACTATTTCAATTGCCTACTCCAATTTTTCCAGACGCTGATCGATAAGGTGCGTGATCTCTTCAACAAAGTCACTCCGACGACTTACAAATCGCTGATCGAGGAGTTTCTCAGCTACAAAGTGCACGAATCTCCGCATGTTAACGAGGTTTGGAATGGATAAATAAATCTTAAAAACATAGAGAACAAGTGATAGATCACTCTTTAGCAAAAACATGCCAGATTAAACATTAGCGATTGTGCAGGTTGGGTTATATAGTCGATGAACTCAATAGCTCAATAACAACCGCACAGATCGCCTCGCTTATTTTCGAATTATCTATTGAAAATATCGAGTTCAGCCATCTCTACACGAAATTGTGCTACGAGCAGGTATTTTTTGTTCTATTTTGAACACGTTCTTCTTATTCTCATACATAAAATGGGTCTCGCTCGCCCATAAATAGGCTTCTACTGCTGATATACGCATGCAAATTGACGGATAGGCGAGACCCAGTTGACGCTTGCTTATTTTATGTTCCATGCACTTCATAGATCTCATGAACTCCAGGTAAAGGTCGAATTGGGGACGAATGACAAGAATAGTTCCCGTTTCCGAAACGTACTGCTTGTCTGCGTTCAGAAGACGTTCACAAATATGAAGTTTCAGGTATTTAACTAGTCATTAAATATTAATTTTAAAAATAGTTGTATAATTTATAAGCTTGAAACGATTCCAATGAATCCTATTATTTCCAGAGAGAATCAATGGATGATGAGAAGAATAGAGGGAAGGAGCCGTTAGGGGTAGATGAGAGACGAATAATGAGAAATCTCGGAACTGTAACGTGAGTTTTTTTTACGAAAATGCTTTAAACCTTACGAAATTTCCGCACTTTAAGGATCATCGGCTTTCTCTATCTCGACCGAGTTCTCTCCTTTCGAATCATTCATTTCTGTGTTGTTTATCTGCTCAAGCCGGTGACAGAGAAGGATGATTTCTCCCCTATTGGAGACTCGGTTAGTTACTATCTTCGAGTCGATGCAAGCTTCTCGGGTTAGTAGAATGTCTGGGCACTTTCGTGTTTTTCTCTCTGCCTAGTTTCTATGGCTTCTGGTCATATTTTCTAAGTTTCGGTTAGTTTCGAAACGATCTTACAAACTTTCTGATCGAATATCATAATCAAGTATTTCAGGACGAACAATCCCTCGAGTGTGCGGTGCAGCTACTGAATGTTGTCGGCAGTCGGCTGCACGAGGAGAATCTTGCTGCAGCTACTGCAGGTCGGCAGGAAGCATTTCCATTCGACGACACATTCGCGACGCTCAGAGGCGCAGCGCCCTTCGTGAGCGATAGAGTCAGGTGAGGGGTATTTCGAAAAAAAACTATATCTTTGCATGTTAAAAAATACAAATTTAGCCTATTTTTGTTCATTTTATGTATAACGCGTTTGTAATGGCTCTTGTTGAGATAATTCAAATGCGTGATTTTGAACAACGAATTTCCAGATTGATGATCACCGATCTGGTGGAGTTGCATGGGCGAGGATGGGAGCAAAAGATGGAGATGAACTAAATAAAGAATTATCCCCGCTCCGATTTCATTTCGCAAGCATTGTGTGTATATTGTATATTTGTCGTCCTTTTTATCCTACGTGTTCGCATTGTTTTTCAGTGTAATTATCATGTGAAGTTGTGCTTTTATTCGGTTCTCTTCTACTAGATCATCTGATGCTAATTAAATTCCCCTTCTCAAAATATCGGAGCTGTTCCATGGATAAAACATTGATTTTGAAACTCTCAGTTATTTGTCAGTCTAATTCCGTCCAGAACGGTATTTCAATATTTGTGGTAGTGATACCAAAAGCTGTGATTAGACTGGAAAATTATCTTTCTCACTATTGCCGCGAGTTCTGATTCGGATAGGATTTTCCGACAGCTCTCGCGGCAGACACATTAAAAGAAACAGCGAGGAAATTTCGATTCCGAATTTTCAACCACTGTTTAGAATAATCTTCATTGTGTTCTAGCTGAAAATGGCCGAGGAGGAGGTTCTGCGACGGTTAATAGCAGCAATCAATCCGGAAGAGCTACCAGTGAATAGGTGAGTGGATGAAAACGTCGACACTTCTCTTGTTCTCCGAGTTTCACAACGTGAAACTGAAAATCACACATTCGTGAAATTAGAGTAACTCAGATTTGGTCGGGCTGGGAGATTGGTACAAGAATATTTTTGAATCACTTACAAAAAACGGACACGGTTATATTGAATTTAACTAGTATGATTTGATTAATAAATAAATTAACGATTCCAGCCTCGCACGAAAGCGCGTCGATCGTTGCTTGAGGATTCTACTCGATTTGGACGTTGATGAACCCTCTTCCGGATCGGGGTGAGCCTCAATTTACTACTTTTTAGACCACAAAATGCTATAAAATGTAAATCTTTTTCCTTCACCGATTCCGTTATTCCAGTCAAAATTTCTCAATTCTTACTTATTTTACTTTGAGAAAATAAATGATTGAATTTAGTTAAATCACCAATTTTCCCTTGCCCAGATACTCACGAGAATGCTCTGTCTGCTATACTGAGGATCCTACTGAGAGAGCGGCCTTCACCCGGTGTGGACACATCATCTGCTATCCGTGTGCACTGGAGAATGCGAGGTATATCCATGTTTTTTACCCAAAAATAGCTTTTTTTTTTAAATTATAGCCGCAATTAGGTATTCCAGAAACTGAACGGTTGGTTATTCCAGAAACGGTATCAATATTTTATTCCCAAATATTTATTTTTTTATTATAGCGAAAATTAGTTATTCCAGAAACGGTACGGCCAGCGGACAGTGTGTGTTCTGTCCAGTGATCGAAAAGTGATGTCGGAACCACTTTTTGTCGGGCACCTATACGTGCCCGACAATTGTCGACATCTGTCAACATCAGCCCCGTTATGCTGATGTAGGCTGATGTCGACAGGTGGTGCCCGCATCTAGGTGCCCGACTCTGACGTGCCCGAGGTTATAGGCAGGCCGCGCTCTGGACGCGACGGGTTTGCGTCTGGGGGAGAGGCGAGAGAAAAGGGGCGGGGCTTCGCGTCCCTCGCAAACCCGGCGCGCCTAGAGAGCGGCCTTTCTATAACCTCGGGCACGTATGAGTCGGGCACGTCAAACTTTGTCGGGCATGTCATGTCGATTTCGACATGCTTTTCGATCACTGGTTCTGTCGTCAGACGAGTGGATTCGTCAGGCTTTTCGAAGAGAAGTGTGATAGTGAGAAGAAGAATGAATCGATGATGAGAAGATTTGTCAACTTCGCAAGGAATATCGGTACGCTAATTGAAGTTATTTCCACAAATCAATTTTTTTTGTGTAATATAAACAACAGTTTATTCAGGTAATCGGCTCTATTCTTTTCTCTCGAAGCCTTCCTACTCTCTGGGAATCACGCAAGTAATCGTGTACGGAACAATGACAGTCTGTCACCAAAACGGTTTCCCCCGACTTTCCAACATCCTTTCTTGTCTGTTCATGCTGTGTGGTCTTGTTTCTACTGCTCATACTATTCGTAGATTTGTCCAATAACTAGCTTACCGTAATTGATTGCGACTTGAATAACTTGATTATCTTTGCCATCTCTTTGCCTTGTATCTAGAGATCATTACATTAGACTCCTCCCCCACTCCATAGCCAGTTTGCTTGAAATTTGAATTGATTGTCGAATAGTGAATGCCAAAAGATTGAATTCTCTATATTCTGACATATTCTTTGAGCATTGATCGATAATTCATTATGGCTATTTATTTTTATCTCTCACTGTATAAATATTCATGATCTTCATCTGTTCGACAATCAAATACTGTTATTGACAGTACTATCATATCTCGTGAGGGACACTCTGTGTGGCACGATTCCAATTTAATACATTTTTGACGATTTTCCTATCACAAATGGCCGAAAATGCGACGCTTCAACGAGTAATCGCTGGAATGGATCCGGAAGAGCTGGAGTTGAATGGGTGAGCGATGGACTAGCGATATGCGCTCAGCGTGAAATATGTTTTTCAAAAATTAATTAATTAATTAATTAACTAAATATTCCAGCATCTCGCGAAATCGCAGAGAACGTCCGCAGGCGGCTCGAAGTGGGTTGCATGTGGCGAAGCAGCCTTCGATCCAGAGGTGGTAATAGTATTCATTCCAATATTTTTTGTCTACAAATATGGGCAAATGTTGAAAAAGTGAGTCGACGTTGCTAGTAGCATCTTGATTCTATTTTAATTTGTCTTAAATAGTTCTCTTTCAGTAATTCTTCCTCGCCTCGATACTCGCGTGATTGCCCAGTCTGTCTAGATGAAGACCCCAATCAACGAGCAGTGTTCACTCGATGCGGACACATCATCTGCTTCTCTTGTGCTGTCGAAAATGCGAGGTTAATGACGTTGTGATCACAATTTCAAATATAGTTTTGCCATTTCAGAGTATTTTAAAAATAGAGTAACGTGAAAATGATTCCAGAAATGGCGTATCCCATGGCAAGTGCGTGTTCTGTCGTCGGGAGAGTGGATTCGTCAGACTTTTCGAAGAGGAGAGACAGAATAATGCGAATAACGACAATCGATCGATTAGTCCTGTTAGAGGAATGAGCGCTGGCACTGGAGACAGTGGTTGGTGACTGCACTCTTTTTTCCGTATCACAGAAAATGCTCTTCTACTGGATTTATTCCTATCCAGGTGCCGTGAGTCGAGTGAATTCGTCTAATGTATCGAGGAGTACGGAAGAGAATGGTAGAATGACGTCAACCTCGAGTATTGATCGATTCGAACAGGGAGGGAATGATGGTACTGGAAATGCTGACGGTTGGTGATTGCAATCAAACGATTGTTGGTTGATTATTTCTCATCCAGGTGGTGTCGTCAGACAGGTGAATTCGTCCGATATTTCGAGGATAAGTACGGTAGTCAACGACGGCAATCGATCGATGATCAGACGATTTATCCATTGTGGAAGAAGCTTGGGTAAGGCGCATTTGATGTGAGCATCACTTTTGTGACATATCCCTGGACGAGATTCGATTATCTATTTAAATAAATTTTATTTTGTTCAAAATACCAAATTCAAGGATAACATTCAGGCAATGGTCTCTACTCGTTTCTTTCTCATCCCCTCTCTCTGCCTTTCGGAAAAGGTGTTCTATTCGCTGTATTGACATATCTTCTCTACAAAGGATTGGGTTGGCTCTACTCATCCATTGTTGATTTCGTAACGACCAACCTTTCATACATTGTCGTATTATTGGCAATTTATCTTACTTTCTTCTCCTGAATCGAGTTCTTGCTGTTCATATTATTTTTTCATCCTGTGCCATTCAGTTTGTATTATTTTTATTGCCAACGACGCTCTGAGAATGAAGCATTTATTCACGAAATCATCCTCATTTGTGATTCCAATTCCGTCATGAACGGTGATGATACTTTCAATCGATCGAGATACTCACAAACCACAATAGCTTGCATGTTGTTCAATGTTGATTTCATATTAGAGGGATTAGTATATTGGTTGTCATTTTCTCTTGGATTAATCTGCTCTTTTTCAAGAATGGCCGATGCTGCGGAGTTGCGAAGAATAATGGCTGGTTCCGGTCTGGAGGAGCAGGAAGTGAATAGGTTTGTGCACTGAATTTAAAGCGATTTGAGCTTGTTGTATTTGTGATGGGACGTTTAGGAACCTCGAAAAAAAGTTTCCAAATGTTCTGAAACGTGCACCTAACATAGTCCCAAAAAATTTTTTCGAAGGTTCCTAAACGCAAGTTCCTAAACGTCCCATCACCGTTGTATTCAATTCAATTCAATGCATTTGATTTATTTCAATGATATTGAACTAATGCTAATATAATCTATAATAATATATTCGGTGCTAAACTCTTCCGAAATTCTAGTCTTGAAAATTAATTTCGGTATTCCAGCATCTATTGGAGCTACTTTAATCATCAGCAGATGCTTCAATTTGGATTGGATCATGGAGATTCCTATGAGAGGTTTTAAACCTGAACCTGATTAATAATTACTCGAAAATAGTGCTCATTCATACTTAATCTATTCCGAGAAATTGAAAATAAATAGAATCTGATGCGGTTCGATCGATATGCTATTCTCATTAGCAGCATTCTTTTTTTTAAAATTATTTTAAATAATATATTCAGTAAGCCGCCCACGGCTCAATACTCGCGTAGATGCCTCGCGTGTCTCACTGAGCACCCCACCCAAAGAGCAGCTCTCATCCAATGTGGACACATTATCTGCTATTCATGTGCAGTGAAGTATGCCAGGTGAATCATGCTAGAAATAGTATATATTGTATTACTAGCCAAACGTTTCCGCCTCGACTCGTTTCTCAATCAAGAAAAATTTCAGAAACGGCGTATCTACGTGTGGTTTCTGTCTTCAGACGGGTGGATTCATCAAATTGTCCGAGGTTCAGTACGCTAATAAGTCCAACGAGAATCGATCGATGATGAGAAGATTTATCGACTGTGGAAAGAGCGTCGGTAGGCCCATTTGCAATCGTAATTATTTGTTTTGAAATCAGAATATTTTTTGTTGAATTCTATTTTCAATGTTAAAGTGCAACGGCCTCATTTAAAAAAAAATTTTCTGTCTTTAGCTCCGGTCTATTCAATCAATTGTGAATGAGTCAGCTCACTGAACTGCATGGAAATAGACCTATTCAGGCAATCGGCTCTACTCCCTTCTCATTTATCCATTCACATCCATCGGGAGAAGTGTGCTGAAAACTGGACTGGCTCTCTTCAAAGGAATCGTCTGGCTTTCCATCATTGTATTCGCAATCGTTCTGGTGATCATTTTACTCTCGATTGCAATCACTGTATTGGGAGATATTTCGAACCCCCGTTTCTCACATGTTCGATACAAATAGACAACGATTGTGGAGAGAATATTAAAATTCTCCCGAAGCCAATGTTTATGTTCATGTTAGTTCTCTTTACCTAGATTATCTCAATGTCTAATAATTACCTTTTTTGTGCTATCGTAATTCGAATAAATCAGTTAGCAGTGAACTTTGTGCTTTTGTTTCGAACTCCGTTTATTGCGGTAGTGCAATATTTTCCATCTAAAAATAAGGGAGCGTTTCTGGGTGAAATTTACAGCACCCTTCATTCATAATATGAGCAATTTTTTCGTCAGATTCAATTTCCATCTTTGTTCAACCAAGAATTTTTTAGCACTAGCTTGATCCATGTTACTTATTTTAGTGGATGTTTACTTCAGAATGACCAATGCTGCGGAGTTGCGTCCAATATTGGCTATTATGAATCCAGATGAGCGCGAAATTTTCAGGTAAGTGATTGGACAAATTTTAGGATGAGCTTATTGTAAACACATTACTAAATTAAGAAAATTATTTTATTATTGCAGCATCTTGCGCAATCATTATGATCACGATCAGACGGCTCGACTCGGTTTGGACCATAAGTAAGCAATGGTGGGCTAACTCCCTTAAAAAAAAAAAAAAAAAAAAAAGTAAGTCTAGTTATTTTCTCTGACCTAAGATACAATTTACTGACATTTGTCAATACGGGTTACCTTGTAGCCCGATGTTTTTTTACGTCAATTAGTTATTTATTTAATTAATTAATTAGCTAATGTTCGCTCAGTTCCTCAACCTCGCCTCAATACTCGCGTGAATGCCCCATCTGTTATGCTGAGAATCCCGCAGAAAGGGCAGTTTTCATCCGATGTGGACACATCATCTGCTATCCGTGTGCTGTGGAGAATGCGAGGTGAATGATAATCTCTAGAAGTATTCATTCTAGTGTCTTGTTGGGCTTGGCAACCATGGAGTATCTCTATTCTCTCAGTTTAGCTTTTTCAATTGGTAATCAGCTGCTAGTTAGTAATAAAACAATTCCGGAAACGGCGTTACCAGAGGCAAGTGCGTATTTTGCCGAAAGCAGGGTGGGTTCATCAAGATATTCGAAGAGAATACCGGAGCAGTGAATACGATTGGAAGGAATTCGAAGAGGTTCGGTAATGAGAACAACATAATAGCTACACCTTTACTTTTATCTGGTTGTTTTCAGTTAACAAGCCCGTCCAAAAAACTATAGATTTTTCATTTTCCATTTTCAAGAAGCGCCTTTGCTAAAAGAAAATGCGTGCACTGTCGTCAGACGAGTGGATTCATCAAATCATTCGAGAAGAAGTACCGTAAAATATTGTTGAATGGCTTCAACAACAATCGATCGACGAGGAGGAGAGATATCGATTGGGGAGAGATCCTCGGTAAGTTAGTTTATTATATCTTCATCTAATCGTTGTGAATTGTTAGGTGATAGCGCAATTTCCTAGAAAAAACAGTGTATTTGTTCAGGCAAGCTGCTCTACTCCATTGTCACCTTTCCCTTCCGAATGATCTGGTACATTGGAGTTTTTGTCTGCCAAGGAATCGTCTGGCTCGCCATAATCGCATTTCATGTAATCCTGTTGATGATCTTTTTAAAGATCGTATTGGACATTCTGGATGTTGTTCTGCCTGAATAGTTTTGTTATTCTGATGCATTCGTTATTATATTTTGATTCCTTGTTATTCCTTGTTACCTGATTTGTTTCACGGATAAATCAACAAAGTTTTTAAGCACTCGAGCTCGTTTATGATCCCAATTCCGTTATCACCGGTGCTGATACTTATTACTGACGAAGAAATTGACTAAATTTTTCGAATTATTTTTTCTCAAGAATGGCCGAAGCTGCGGATCAACCAATCGGAGATACTGTTAAGGAAGAGCCCGAGATGAATCGGTAAGATATAGATCGAGTTCATTTTATTGATACTTGAATATTCCGAACGTTGTTCGAGAAATTCCGACTGTGGTCGCTGTAATCCGGGTTGATTGTAATATTTCGGCTTCTGTACTGTAATTGCAATGATCGGTTTCTAAAAATTAATTGCTAATTGAACAGTGTTCTTTCAGCAATTTGCCTCGTTACTCGCGCGAATGCACAATTTGTGTTACCGAGCACCCCACTCAACGAGCAGTTTTCATCCGCTGCGGGCACATTATCTGCTATCCATGCGCTGTGGAGAATGCGAGGTGAAATTTCGTATTTTATCTATTTTTATTCCAATTTTTCCAGAATCAATGGCAAGTGCGTATTCTGCCGTAAGACGAGTGGTTTCGTCAGACTTTTCGAGGATGAGCACGGTGGTGAGAACCAGAATGTGGTCAACGACGAGAATCGAGCGATGATGAGAAGATTCATGGAATCTGTAATGAGCGTCGGTATGATAATTCATTTTCATGTTTGCACATTTCTAAACACAAATCGCTGTGATCTGCTCTGATGTATAGTCGTAATTCACAGCAAGAGACACGGGCTCAAATGTGATGGATCGATCGATGATGAGAAGAGCTGTCGAATGCGGAGAGATCGTTGGTTAGTGTAATTCGTTTCACCCTTATTGCTAACAAAGAAACGGATTTCGGAAATTTTGCATTGAACTGAGAGTGTTGAATAAGCGCCACTACTAAAACGACTGGAAGAACTAACTTTTGCACTCAGGCAATGGGATCTACTCCCTTATCACCTATCCATTCGTGGCCATTGGAAGAGGTGTCGTATTCACTGGAGATTTGCTGTGGCAAGGAATTGTTTGGCTAGTTATGCTCATGTTTAGAGTTGCTGTGCTAACCGTTCTTGGCGCGATCTTTGCGGGCGTTTTGAATGCCCTTTTTCGCTTATAGTCTCACCTAGGGCTCTCATAATCCTAATCCATTGTATGTTATTTCAATCCTAATAATTTGTATTCCTCAAATCTAATGAAAATCACGTTGTTAGCTGCATAATCACATTTCAATTTTCTCATATTTTCATTGCCCGCTAAATCTCACTAAATTCTCGTCTACGTAGGCCATGCAATATTTGTTAGCTTCTTTTTTTCGTTGTAAGCGATGTTCTATGAATAAAACTTTCCATCGTGAATACCAAATTGTTGTGATTTAAAATCCGTCATTAACGGTGGCGATACTTTCAATCGATGGGTATATTCACTGAGTATTTATGCTAGATTGTAAACTATTGTTTGTTTTTTAAATCCAGAATGGCCGATGCTGCGGAGTTTCAACAACTTGTCCCAGTTGCTGACCCGGAAGCGACTGAATTGAATCGGTAAACCATTGGATTGAATTTTATTGAACATTCTTTGCATTATCCAGGCCAAAAGATCACATCGTTATAGACAAAGTTGATTCCAGCATGGAAATTGCAATAGTCGTTATTTCTTTATTTCAAAATATATTCAACGAAAATATTTAGCCTTGTTTTTCCAGTGTTCCGCCCTCTCCTCGATACTCACGCGAATGTCCAATCTGTGTGACTGAGCATCCCACCAAACGGGCAGTTTTCATCAGATGTAGATCATTTGCTATCCATGTGCTGTGGAGAATGCGAGGTGAATAAATAATATTGCTCTGCAGCTGTAAGCAATTTGCATTTTAATTTATTTTTAACCAAATCATTCCAGAATCAATGGCAAGTGCGTATTCTGTCGTGAAACGAGTGGATTCATCAGAATTTTCGACGATGAGTACGATAGTGAGAGACAGTATGGATTCAGCGAGGAGAATCAGTCGATGATGAGAAGATTTATCGACAGTGGAAATGGCCTCGGTGAGTACATTTCCTATTTTTTTTAACATTTTGAACATTTTTGCACAATATTTGATAGATCACATGTAGAAATGGGAACGAATAATGTATCGAACGACGTGAACAGGTTGACTATTTTTTTCACAAACATCAATTCGTATTTCGGATTTACCGATTACCTTTGTTACTCAGAAAACGAAACTTTACCTTTGGCCTGAAGCACTGACTAAAAGTTATTCTCAGGCAATGGGCTCTACTCGCTTCTCTCTCATCCCGTCTCTATGGCCATCGGCGATGGACTCTTTTTCGCTGGTGCGGCATTCCTTCTCTACAAAACAGTGAGCGTCCTCCGCTCGGACTGCGCAAATCTCATTGCGTTGCTAGCCGAATACAATGCCAAACTCACCGAAGTTAATATCAAACTAGAACGCTGCTTGATCGAAATTGAATTTATTAAAACTCTCCTACCGCAAACCTCATCTTCTTTTGAAATTTTTGGTTTGTTCTGAGAGCTTTGATCATATTTATTGTAAATTTCCCGAACACATTTCACTACTTTGATACACTTCTTTGATTATAATTATCCATTTTATCAGGCAACGTTGTACAATATTTTTTTAGACTTGTGTGCTGAAACCTCTTGCCTAGAGCATCCAATATTTTGCGATTTCTATTTACTCTGTTGTCGCCATAATTTATGAATAAAGCATATATTCTTGAACAAAAGATTTGTGATCCAAATTCCGTCATGAACGGTGATCATACTTTCAATCGATGGGTATATTCACTGAGTAATTATGCAAGATTTTAAACTATTGTTTTTCTAATCCAGAATGGCCGATGCTGCGGAGTTTCAACAACTTGTCCCAGTTGCTGACCAGGGAGAGAGTGAATTGAATCGGCTAGTTATTGGAGTGAATTTGATGAAAAAAATATCCATTTTATTGAATATATATATTCTATGCTGTATCCAAACCAAAAGAACTCAGGTGTCTTATTTCATTAACTATTTTAACCGTGCTAATTTAGTGTTCCGCCATCACCTCGATATTCGCGCGAATGTCCAATCTGTGGGACTGAGCACCCGACAAAACGAGCAGTTTTCATCAGATGTGGACACATCATTTGCTATCCATGTGCTGTGATGAATGCGAGGTGAAATTTGGTTTAAATCAATTTTCATCCCAATCATCCCAGAATCAATGGCAAGTGCGTATTCTGTCGTCAGACGAGTGCATTCATCAGACTTTTCGAGGATGAGTACGGTAGTTACGGACAGAGTAATGCCAACAACGAGAATCGATCGACTCAGCCTGTTAGAGGAATGAGTGCAGGCACTGGAAATGCTATCGGTTGGTGCAGTATTATTATTTTAATATGGGATCAACAAAATTTTTGAGCGTTTCACTCTTACTTTAACGGAACGATCTCTTCAACATTCGAAGATTTATGCATACTTGCCTAGGTACCGTCAGACAAGTGGACTCGTCGACGACGAGGCATATATTCGTCAGAGGCCTATATATAGGCATGCATATGGCACCGACACCGATACCCCATCGATTCCGCCAAGGACGTCGTCTGAACGCTGGTAATGTTGTCGGTAAGTCACCAATGGAAGAGTACTTATTGATTTGACATACAAGCTTTGTTCTGTAGAAGACATAACTTACAATCTTTAACCACGTTTCGGTGAAAGGAAATTTTTTAGTTTAATATCAGGTGGCAACTCTCCTCCATACTTCTTATGGACAGTGGCCACGGGAGTCGCTTGCGTTGGACTGGCAGTTGTTCTGTATAGTCTACCCGCCCGTTCCCCTATTCCTCCGCCCATCGTTGGCTCGCAGTTAATCACTCCCATTGAGAGACCCTTTGTCGGTGCTAAGCTGCTCACTTACGCTCTATTTGCACTAGTGCCAATGTAAAGTATTAAGAAGTAGCACCTGACTGGTGATTTTTATCATGTATTTGTATTGCACTTCTTCGGTTGTTCACTAGTGTCAATACAATTGTTTAGCTCTTATATTATGGCCCGTAATTTATTTGTCTATGACGTTTTATTACATAGCGCATTGATCTAGCTGCTCCTTCGAGGCGAAATAATTTATGAATGAAGCATTTTATCTTGAACTCGGATTGATTTGTAATCCAAATTCCGTCATGAACGGTGATGATACTTTCAAACATTAGATATTAGCTGGTTGCTGTCACTTTTCTTGTCACTTGCACATTAGAATCATCATATGACTGTCTCTTGATAATTTCTTTTACAAGAATGGCCGATGTTGCGGAGTTGCGACGAATAATGACTAGAATGGGTCTGGATGAGTGGGAAGTGTATAGGTGAGTGATTGATGGAATTCGATCAAGTTTGCGATTCTAACATCTTTCAATATTATAATTTTGGCATTCCAGCATCTTACGGAATTACTTCAATCACCAGCGTTTGGATGCTGAGGAACAACCACTTGACCAGAGGTAAGTCTTATTGCTCAACCCTATTTCAACCTTATTTTATTTGTTTTGAGAAATTGATAAAGAACAGGGTTGACCTTAGCCAGTCGAAATTCAACTAAAATTGAACAAACTTGTGTAATTTGAGTTGATTTTCGACAGATGTACAAATAAAAAAGTAATGCTCGTTCAGTAATTCTTCATCGCCTCGATACTCGCGTGAATGCTCAATCTGTTATACCGAGCATCCCTCAGAAAGAGCAGTTTTCATTCGATGTGGACACATTATTTGCTACCCGTGTGCTGTGGAGAACGCGAGGTGAGTGATTTTATCACGTCCTTGCTCTGGCATAAATATCTTTCAAAAATGATTTCAGCTCACTGTTGTGATTTATTAATTAATTATAGTATTTACATATTTTCAATAATCATTATAGGAGCGGAATCTCTAGTGGGAAATGCGTATTTTGTCGTCAGACGAGTGGATTCGTCAAAATTTTCGAAGAGGAATGCAGCAATGACAGGCACAATAATGCCAGCAACGAGAATCGATCGATTGAACCGGTAACAAGAGTGAGAGCTAACGCTGGAAATAGTGCAGGTTAGTGACTGATTTTTAACCCAAAATCACTAGTAGAAAGTAGTTCGAACGTGAATAATTTTGAATAGATAAATTGGAAGCTCGATTGATTTCTATCCAGGTGCCGTCAGACAAGTGGATTCGTCGAACTTTACAACGAGGAATATTTTCCCATATGTGGCATCGACACCCGTTCGATTTGACCGTGGAAGGAGTGCTGGCGCAAGATATACTGACGGTAGGTCACACATCTATCTCTTGAACACAGAAGTCATTCATTGTTTTGACGTGAACCTGCCATCACACAGTTTTCTTGTTCTAGGGAGAGTGAGCGACAGAAGGTGTAAGAAGCGATGGTGAGAGAGCTCACATAAATGATGAGGCTCTCTATTTACCGATATGTCAATAACATTATTAATCAATATCAGACGATGACTTCCCATATATCCTCGTCGCCTTCTTCACGGGTATGGCGTTTGTTGGACTGGCAATTGTTCTGTACAGAAGAATCGCAAGGACGCCTGAGCCGGCACCTCCAGCTATCAAATACTATTATACGCCCACGCGAAGCGAACCATCCATTTATCGACATATTTTCGAAGGGAGCATGGCTACTTGCACGTTCTTTGCGATGGTATTATCACCACCTATCTTTTCAATGCTTAGAAGGGTATTCTTTAGATGAATTTACTCACTTACGCTTTATTTGCATTAGTCCCAATGTATTCTGATGTCCCGATTACTGTCTTTCCCATTGAAGTATTCAGAAGTAGCACCTCACTGGTGATTTTAATCATGTATTTGTATTACACCACTCTGTGTTCGATTCGTTATCGTACATAAAATAAATGAATCTCTTCGAAACTGATCGATCATGCATAATAACTGTCAACAGTGATGACGATGACGTACCCTTCAGAACCAATAGCGAATTAGGAATCATACAGGGTAAGAGAATTGCAAACTTGAACAAATATTGGTAGGCCATTTTTTTCGAAAACAGAAACGATTAAAACATCCGAGAATTATTGAGACTGACAATTATAATCTTGACAATTATAATTACGTGGAACCATTAATAATGCTTTAGATTGGCAGGCTGCTATGATGTAAGAATGTGTGATTGGTCATTTCTGCGGTATTAGTTGAATCTGCTTCAAATATTGCGAAAAAGCAAGAGAGTGTGTGAAATCGAGAGGTTTGCAATAGTTGAAGCATCTTCAACTATTACAGTAGAAATGACCAATCACCCCTCCTTATATGTTTCACAACTCCACATCCTGTATAATCAGAGCTCCTTCAGCATTCATCTTTCCTATCTCAACTCTCCACCTTCCGTCCAGTCTTTCAAGCACGTCTAACATCGTGTTTCGTTGTCGATCGATTAACTTCGTGGTCGAATCAATGACTTTTGCGTATTGAATGCTTGGCATCGAAAACAGTTCGTCAATGACAGTCTTCTCAACATAGAATAATATATACTTGTTGGGAACCTCAGATTTGCATGCGATCTGAAGGCGAGAAATGAGAATTCATTATATACATGGCTACCTCTATCAACAACCCAGCGGGAAACATTTTATTATGGATCCATAGCTTTTCATTTCATTTTCTCCCTCTTGTTTGGGAAAGTGCAGGAGCCCCCAATTTTTTCAAGGTATCTTACTTCAAACGCTTCCACCAATGCCTGTGCGGTAAAATTGCCTTCCTTTAATTCCGCGTGATTCGAATGCGAAGTGATATGAAGGAGAGTTTTATCGTCGAATAGACGCAGCTTTATATCCTGGGTAGAACGAATCGGCTAGTTCGAAGGAAGCTTTTGTAAAACCATTACCTTCAAAGGCATATTCATCAAAAATTTGTCCATTCTTGGTAACTTTATCAAGCCATCTCGAATATTAGAAATGTTCGCAACATTATGCAGCGAAAATTGTTTATTCCAACCAAGTGCGACTTGGGACGTCAATAAATTGCGGTTTTCGAATAATATTGTGATCAGTCTGAAACATTGTTGGTAAAACAAAATCAGTACTTAAAAGCTACGCAAAAACAGTTTAGAAAAACTGCTTACTCTTCGAAGTTGGCGATTTCAGGATCGCACATTATTCTGAACTTTCGACACTTTACAGTCTTTGTGAGACGGCAAACCAGTTCAATTTTTGATCGGGAAACATTTTTTTTCGCTGCCTGAAACTCATGCAAACTTTTTAGATAACTGAAAGATAAATGTAATTTTCATGCCGTTAATTAAGCTTTTTGAGTCGATCGGGAGATCATCACAATGCGGCCTAATCTCTTCTTCAGACCTACTTTACGGGTCAACCGCATGGCTGTCAAATTATCAACACTAATCATCATTATCATTGAACTTGAATTTCTGAGTAGTCTCATTGACTGGTTTGGCGACGACATCCGAAGAGTATCGTATTTCATCAATGGTGTCTCTGCATCATTCCGTCGTTTTCCTTCAAAAACTCGTGAATAACCAACATGATTTGAACAACGTTAACAATAATTCAATAACTGACCACTAGAACACAAATTTCGTCGAATGATTTCCTGCCCAACTCGAAATCGAGTTCCCTGAACCTCTTGCACGAAGTTCCAAGAGACACTCGCTCCTCAGTGCTGAGCTCGCCAAAGATCATCAATAACAGGTCATCCGGTAGAGATGGAGCGTTTACCTAAACCATCTTCTATCATTAAAAAACAAATTAATTTGTAAAATACCACTGTCGAATCCTCAGAAGACGTTGAATCAGATGGTTTCTTTTTCTTTGATGGTGGAGGCATGGTTGAAACGCTGATAACTGACAATGAGCTTGAAATGAGCGTTAGTTTGTTTGTTTGAATGGGTGTGGCCAGTCTAAACTCCGCCCTTTCTCATCGCCATTGCGGCTTGCTCAATTTAATCACTGTGAATCTAGCCACTGGCCGGAATCGATCAACCATCAAAGAAGCACAGGATGTCACCATTGTAGCGCCGAACTATGAGCCCAAAATATTTTAAAAACATTGACTAAATTTTGAGCTGATCACAGCATGAAAATCCATCAAAAGCTTGACAGTGAGTGAGTCAGACAGAACCTTCGTGCGCGTTACAAACGACGATGATAGGTAAGTGTGTGAGCAGTGATATCAGTGAGCGCCTCGAGATGAAAGCAATACCCACTCCCCAACACAATAGCTCGGATGTGGATGAGTGGCATGAATGTTTTCTCAATAGAGCTTTCTAGGGTCTCTAGGTTATTGCTTTTCCTACATGTGCTCAATTTCAAATGTTTATTCTGAAACAATAATCATTGCTAGGCTGTATTTATTCTTGCAACGAAAGTAGTGCAAAAATCTATCTTCAAATAAATAAATATTGATTATCATTCATCGATCAAATTGCTTCTCCATCTCATCGGATGCGAGACCATTTCGCTTGCTCCACGTATTCGAACATCATCTGAGATTGTATGCATTTTTTGTTTCGAATCTAGTTTCTTTTCATCAATTTTCTCGGCTATCAACTAACTACAACGCGAACTACAACGAATCGCTCTTATCATGCTGACTCATGAAACAAACAGAGAAGCCCCTATGCTTATCACCATACCTTTATCACCACTGCGGCAACAATGCTTGCCAACCCCGCGCCGACAATAGTGTGGACGAGAACGAAAAGGGCGTAGATAAGAGGCGGCACTGGTATGATTGGGATCGCAGCTCCGATGCAACCAGCAGCAAACACGGCGAGTGTAGTAGGGCCGACGGGCAGGGGGGCGTTCACGAACTGAATGATGTCGTATGATGAGGTTTTTTCTCGTTTTTAAAGTCAGATGCTTCGAAGGTAACTAATTGTTAGACGTGCTTCTCAAAGGAACAACAATGTCAAAGCCGTCAAAAATAACATCAACAATGCAGCTAACAACATTGATACCACTAACATCAACTGTCACAGGATCGTAAATTATCCAACCTATAGAAGCTCACCAACCTGCTTTGACTGATACTGCCCGTATCTGCACCAGTGCACGAAATGCTCGCAATTTGCCTCGAACTCATCGAATTCCATTGATTCCACCTGAACAGCAAAGTTTCCGCTTGAGTTCACAGTTCAAACCAATGTAATCTGTGAAAATAAGCGCGAAGTGAAGTGATGGTGGATGAAATGCATACCATTCGGCTAGCGCGTTCCAGGATTTTATCTTGCGGCAGAGAAGTCCATCTAAAAACAAGTTTGATGATTGATTGGGAGTGATTTTTGCTCACATTTTATCCTTTCTGTTGTTCTTACGACATTTGTGACCATTTGCCGCTTTCTGAAGTTTCTCAGACTTGACTACTAATTTGGAATCGTCTGAAAATATTAAAGATTGTTCAGTTGAAGCAATTCAATTCAACCTTCAGTCGTGAAGTGTATGACGTAATGGTTTCCATCTTTCACTCCTTCGTAGAGGGCCCAATGCTGTAAGTTTAATATTAAAAATGTTCAAAAAAGTAAATAAAGTACCCGTGGGAGTCCTCTGCTACTAGGAAGCAGATTAGAACGGCTGAAAAAAAAATAGCATTGAAAAGAAATTAAATCTTGAAATTTATCACCTGAACTCTATAAGATCTCCCGGTTTGAGGCTTTTTGCTGTCTCATGCCAGTGTTTGTAGAAGGTTGTGCGCTTTCCCATTTGACTGATGTATTAATTGTGCTAAACTATATTTATTAGGCTAAACTCGGACGCTTCTCCTCCGGAAGCGCCTGCCGCGGACTGGGGAATCAAATGTATTTACTATGGTAAACGAAGAAACGGAGAAAACTGAAAGATCAGCATCAGACATATGGAGCAGAGACAGAATCCGACAGATTTCGGTTCTGAACTAAAAGGGAAGGTTTACGATTGTTTCTTATCAATACCTGAAACGATCACATGCACCCCATCGAAGTACCTAAGTCTCGGCAACATCAAAGTAGTCAGTACGTCGGTCGCACCTTTGTCTTTTTGGTCTGCGCTTCACTCCAACGTTTCGCGGGTTTTCAAACTTCGATGCACAAATTCGATCAGCATGGGTTGCAAACATGGTAAGAGCCTGTGGAAGCTCAAAACATAACGATTTGTTCTGAAATTTCTTAAATTTCTATGATGTTTGAGTCATCTATGCCAGTGGCTGTGCTGATTTGAGATGGCAATGAAAGGGGCGGTCCAAGCCTATTCACAATCGATCACGAACACTTCGTTTATTCATCTTTCATCATTATCTCAGACCTCAGCGTTCCGACCATGTCTCGTCCGTCAAAGAAGAACAAACCATCCAATTCTCCGGCTTCTGCGGATGCAACAGCGGTATTTTATCAGTAGCTTTATTATTGATTGATGATTTACAGCCAATCATCCCAAGTCCCCGGATGATCTGCTTTTGATGATCTTTAGTGAACTAAGTACGGAAGAAAGAGTTCCGATTGGCACTTCATGCAAGCGATTCAGAGAAGTCGATTTCGACCTTGGATCTAAATCATTCACTGAAATCGCATTTGTTCTGGTTAGTTATCATTTCCAAGGACAACTTTCAGTCTCAACATGCATAAATAATAAACGTTTTACAGGGTAATGACAGTACGTTGATTACAGGATTAAACTCATTCATGGAATACAATATCCATTTTAATGCTCAACATGAACAATTACACAATGCAATTAGGATATTCAGAAAAGCTCGCACAAATTCTTTGGATATCTGGGTGTGAATTCTAATTTCTCTATTATTTTTCGAAATGCAATTTCAGGTAAAGAAGGCCATTATTGATCCAACAGATATTAACACGGGTAGCGCGAGAACGTGAAGCAAAAAGAGCCTCTTTTGGAACAACTTGCAAAAAGTTCAACCGAGAACGACAATACTATAGTTTATGGATACACTAGAGACAAGGTTTCGATCGATGTAGGTCATTCGTCCCAAAGCCGGCTTTTAGGTATTTTCATACCTGAATTCCGGCTCAGACGCATCTCAGCCCTCCGACAAGCTAGAGACTTGCTCTACGGCTCAAAAAATGCAGAAAAATATGACTGACAAAATTTCGTTGAAAAATCGAATTTTCGATGAAAACTGAAAAAGTTACGCTTGAAAAAGTTTTTTTTTGTACTTTCTAAAAATATAGTTGCTGTCTAGGACATAACTTGCAGGGAATTTTATTCCAGAAAATGACAGAGGCACTTCATGGCTACATAGTAAAAATTTAAAAAGGGAACTTTTATAGTGCTTTCGGCATAGATTTTTGAGCTTGAATGTTGAAAATCGCTGATTTTGCAATATATTCTGTGGTTATCGTCAT
>LS514501.1:1126098-1144479 GCA_900490845.1 Pristionchus japonicus
TTAAAACTACCTTTCAATGAGAACCAGAAGTAGTACACGGCCCACGCGTTGATGATTTTATTTTTTTCCCATTTTTTCATTGTTTTTCTCGCACGGAAACTCTAGTGGATGTTAACCTTTTTAAAACTACCTTTCAATGAGAACCAGAAGTAGTACACGGCCCACGCGTTGATCATTTTTACGAAACTAATATCCAGAGTTACCGAAACCCGGTTTTTATTGGTCCGCGCTGATAAATGTTCGCAGATTGAGAGACGCACCCTTGAGTGAGAACCAGAAGTAGTACACGGCCCACGCGTTGATGATGTTGTAGTAGATGGAGACTGGGACTGCGAGGATCACTAGTGCCCATCCAATGCCTGCAACGATTAGATGATATCACGCTTGTCACGAAGTAATCGAGCTAGAATGGCAATTCTTGGGAATGAAGGGGTAATGGCGAAAGCTGGCAGGCGTGATACAGTGCTGTTTCGAACAATGCGCATCATCAATGCCCTATTATTCAACAATCTAGTCTGTAGAGAGTCAGTCTCTATTTTGCAGTATTTTAGTAGATGGAGACGGGCACAGCGAGGATCACTAGGGCCCAGCCGATACCTGCAATGCTGGTACTTCTATTTCCCTGGAAGAGTGGTTGAGTTTCACTCATGCCTGAAACGAGACTGCCTATCTGACGCAGGGAAGTTGAAGGATGGAGGTTAGATACTCAATGATTGTGCGATATATCGCTGTTTCGAACAATGCACATTATCAATGCACTTTTATCCAACATTCTAGTCACTAGATTCAGTCTCTATTTTATAGCATAGATGGAGACGGGCACGGCGAGGATGACTAGGGCCCACCCGATACCTGAATATATTTTGTGATCCGTTGTTTAGTCGTTCTCCAGTATTGCTGAAATAGAAAGCAAAATGCAGAGAAAGTTCGCAATGTTTTTCAAACAGTAGGGCTGATCCAATACCTGTTAACGTAATCTATTGATCACAAAGTTGCCCGCAATTTTAGGACAATGATACAATTTTGGCTAAGAAGTGTTGGCGGAATTGTAAGAACGTGCACAATTAGAAACACCGAAACTAACCGCTCGAGATCGGCATCATCTTCCAGAATGCTCCTGCAGCCGAGAGTCCTGGAAAGAAAAATGCTTCGAAACAAGAAATTGTGATCGTTTCCTAATTTCCTGCACTCTAACATCGGCATGCAAAATAGGTCTAGACTTTCTCTTCAATTGCACAGATCTCTTCCACTATCGATATTTACAGACGCATGCAAATTGAGGGATTAGCGAGATCCATTCATCGGTCAGAAATGCGACAAAGCGACAAAAATGAAAGGAGTACATACCTGAGTACTGCCCGATGGCCAGATGCATGAAGACTATCGGTAGTCCGAATAGAGCGAGACAGATAAAGTACGGGATGAAGAAGACTCCTGCAACGGGCAGTTAGTTCTAGAGTTTCTCAAAATGTGTTCGAGATCGCTGGATGAATGAAACTAAGGTATCGCTCAGAAACGATGAACCTGACAGTTTTAATCACTGCAGTGGGGTCGATACTCAAAAAGTTGGAATGAGTCATTTAGCAAGAGATCACTCACCTCCTCCGTACTGATAGACCTTGGCCGGAAACCGCAGAGTGCTGCCCACTCCGACAATGAAGCCGAGGCAGGACAGGAAGAATTCGATCTGCAAAGTTTACACCTCAGAGCGCTTCTAACCTTCTTTTCCATATTGATTTTGTCTCACTTTCAAAGAAAACTCTTGAGTTTGATTTACTTTGTATTATTTGTTCTCAGCGTTTTACAGATTGCGTACATTTACGCAATGTTTGATATGAATTTCTGTAGTGAAGCCGGATTTTAGACCGTTGAATAGAACCAACCTGGCTATTCCACAGATCCCGGACATCGCTTTGTCCCTGTCGTGTAGCGCCCTCCTTCGCGCCATTCAGGCAGATCATCCGCCACCACTTTCTGAAAAGGTACCAGGCCGAATAATCATCGTCAAACCAATTGAATGAGGGCCTAATGAATGTACATATTGTGCTAGCGGAAATATACAATAGTTCTCGTTTATATCTAAGAGGTCATTCGCCGCCGCTTTCTGAAGTAATAATTACGCTTCACACATTATTTCAGATCGAAAAGAGGCTGTGCGAAATCAATAGGCGATATTTTAAAATGTATGCCCAGCACATCTAATAATCCCTTGGGCTGAAAACATGTTTGAATAGTAGCTTGATTTGCGAGCAAATAAAATAAAATAGTACATTTAGACCAGCTACTATTTTGACGGCGATAAAACCTTCGGAAATTATCATGAACTGGTCTAAATGCGCAATCTACTTTCGAATGTGTTATTTTGTTTATCTGTGCAATTGGGGCTGCCGCCCTCTTGAACCCCCGCCCACTTCATATTGAGAGAGACAGATTAACTCATCGATTGAAATGTACGTATATGCTGCAAAGGTGGGAACTTTATTAGATGAAGAATGGCTCTGATAGGCTGCAGCGTACTTCTTAATTTTGCTCAAGAAAATTGCGCATTTAGACCAGTTCATGATAATTTCCGAAGGTTTTATCGCCGTCAAAATAGTAGCTGGTCTAAATGTACTATTTTATTTTATTTGCTCGCAAATCAAGCTACTATTCAAACATGTTTTCAGCCCAAGGGATTTCCGAAGGTTTTATTGATTCCGGGAACCGGAGAACAAAGGATCAAATATGTTTCACGAAATAAAAAGAAATGCCCTTCATACATTGTTACCTAATTGTGTCCAAAAGCTTTGAAGAGTTAGCGTGCAGAATGCTATTCTGTTGTTTCTTAACTGTGCAAGGGGGGCTCCGCCCCCTGGACCCCCGGTTAAGGCCACGTGGGTCCTGTGATAATACCTAGTAGTACCACTACTGTATGCTTGCGGAAACCCCGTCAGAGTCCGCGAGGACGAGCACAGACGGCTGGGAGAGAGAATGAAGAGCGTACAGGCGAGAAACTCACGCGTCAAACGCGTGAGGGAGGCAGACACGCGTCACTCGTAACGGACGCAACGCCGTACTGAGTGCGGGCAAGCACCAATGGCGGTAGGAGAGAGTCGAGGGCGGGGGGACGAGAATATCACGCGTCGGTCGCGGATACGCGTCAAACCATGCGGACGCGTCGCCGGAGCACGCGCGGACGAGCGTGAGGAGCGGGCGAGCGAGCGGGGAGAGGGAGGGCGAGAGAGCACGCGGAATGGAGAGGGCGGCGAGAGATAGGCGAGACGACGAGAGGAAGCGAGGGAGTATGCAAATCGGAGAGACGGAGCTCCGGAGCAGGGTGGGACATCGCAAAAGTTGCTTTTTCAAACGTTAATAAGTCGGCTCAAAATGAAGATATCGACTAGTTCAAACGCGCGTTGTGATCAGCGTCCAAAAGGCATTGTTCACTGAGCGAATCAAGGTCCTAGCTCAAAGGGGAGCGATTTCGACCTGACCTGTGCATAGAGATTTATGTCAGAAGGGGAAAATCGTAGTATCTGATCTAAATGTATCAGACAAGTCTGATCGGCAATCCGATCGATAGAGACACAGTGAGCGCAGAATAAAGAAAAATGAATGAAACTCAGCAGTTACCTTCGAAAGTGAGACGAAATCGAAAGTCCCACCCTCTCACTTTCGCCAAACTGTTGTTATGTAGCGCAAGTGCGGGATAAACGCCGAATCGTCTCTTGTTTTTCCTTATCTAATCTTTCTCTAACTATCTGACGTTTTCTATACCACGATAAGAGGTGATAGTTAAAAGAAGTCAAGAGATGATGTGAATTGGCAGAAAATAAGATCAAATAACTGACTTATTGTAGTAAAACTTGTCCGCATCCTCCCATGATGACTCCTCCACGGGAGATTGGTAGTTGCCGATGACCTAAGATTTGAAGGAAGAAATATTTGCTATTGAATCGATAGTGTTTGATTATTAAATCGAATGTGTTTCACACGTGGACGTAAGCCTCCCATTGAAAAAGACACATTTTTTTCGTCTGAATATTGGGAAATTGCCATCGCTCACCTCAGTTTTCGTTGCCACCGGCTCCTCATCCACTTTCTCTAACACAGCTGCGCCGTTAGGTTGTCGCTGAAACTATTCTATTGTTTCATTCATAATGTACGTTTGGCACAAATTGTACACTCAACGATTCTCAACGACCATACTGAGCAAAGCAGAAGGTCATAGGTTATTCTCTTGCAAAATCTCTAGCAAGAAGAAAGCGAAAGCTCCTGACCTTGCCGATAATCCTCTCCGTTTCGTCCGCGTGTGAAACGCACTCGAGGTAGAAGTGATAGGCCTGAAAACAACAATAATAAACAACAATAATAGCAATAACAATAACAATAACAATAAAAACAACAACAATAACAACAACAATAACAACAACAACAACAAGGCTAACAATAGGGATGCTCAAGAGAATGTTCACCTGTGACGGTTCAATACTCAACAGTTCTCGCAATCGCACGATGCGACAGGACATTTCCTGAATATATTTGAAATTAGTTCAAATAATTAATTATTCAAAATATTTAGATTACCCGTGTCCTCCCAACCGCAGCTCGGTGCTTTGCGTGCAGCTCATTCCGCTTTGCGAGAGCCTCTATTTGGAGGCGTAAAGCGCCTGAGAATGCATCTAATAAGACTATTCATTATCAGAATCAACATCACTAAGTTCATCAAATTTCTTCAGTCTGAACAGATTGAGAGCAAAAGTACAGCAACGAATTCGCAGAGTCAAATCTAAGAAGTAACTAACGAACCTTTCAGCTCCAATCCATCATTGCCTATGGAAGTGACTGTTGTGTCCGCGCCGCGAGACGAATATGTGCCCGGCATTCATGTGATTGGAAAGAAATGCCTGAATAAATTGCGATTGGCTCGGTTAAAATCGCAAAATTCACAACTCAATGAGTAAAAGGCCTTGAGGGAGCAAAGGATACACGGAATCATAATGAGAAATAAGCGTTCATGTGATTTCGAGGCGAATACCTACATTTTGAGTTTTGTGAGTCCGAGAAATCGAAAATTAGAGCAGATCAGCACGCAAAATGATGACTGGCACAAATTACTCAAACACACGCCAAATTGCTCGGTCAATACATCGAAACAGCGTGAAATAGGTGATTGTTGTGGAGAAAGGAGAGAGTTGAGCGAGAAAGAGAGAGAGAGAGAGAGAGAGAGGAGAAGAGAGTGAAAGATGAAAGATGGAGATCTAAAAGATACAGGTTCTCGTTTCTTTTCCTTTTCTGCCTTTCGCGGCACTGTCTCTACTAGTGAAGGGAAAGCGAGAGTAAACTCTCCTCGATAAGCCTGCTATCGCGGCTGTATGCTAGAGAGTAGGCGAAATGAGGAGGGTCAACTCTTACATCGCAGCACCATGAGAAAAGTTACAGCGAGATTAGACTCTCCTCGTTTCATGTACACTCTCGCAAGTAGTCTAGAGAGTGCGAGGAATGGGGAGAGTCTGCTCTTGCATTCTCGCTATAATTCTGCTACCTGTGATGTGAGAGAGTGAGATAAGAGATCACAGAGAACGAAAGATCACAATCTTCACCTTGCGAGTGCTTCTTTGCCCTGAACTGTGTTCACTGGTTTCCCTTGATTTGTGTTTCTCCAAAATAACCCGTTGCTTACTTTTTCCATGTGAGAATAAATAAAGTTTCTGCGAAAAGTATTTATCAGAAATGAATCAAAACAAGTTTGTGCAGAGTCGTGCTAAAGAACGTATGACTTTGTATTTCATTCGAAAGGTGCGAAAACATTACAATTATGACAATATCGATTTTGTATATTCATTTTCGGTGAACTCTTCTACTTCTTTCTGCCTCCCTTCGCCGCAGGTTTCTTCTTCTCAGGAGACTTCTCTGCTTCGACCACTTCTTGCTTGACAGTGCCTCTCTTGCGAGTGACTCTTGGCTCTATCTTCTCTTCCTCCTCCTCCATCTCTTCATCCTCCACCACTTCCATCTTCACTCGTCTCAGGGCCCTCTTGGGCCTCTCTTCTTCCTTCTCTGTTCCATTCTCATCATCCTCCTTCTCCTGCTTAATCGTCTTCAGTGCCCTCTGGACCTTGCCTCCCTTCTTCTTCTCCTCCTCCTTCTCTCCCACTCCAGCTTGCGAGACTCCGCACAGAGAGCCTTCCTCGATTTCGTCGATGTCCATGGGAATCTGTGAATAAATTGAGTGTATAAAAATTGATTATCATCTAGTTTATTGTTTTCAGCCGTTTAGGTTGAAAATCGCAGAAAACACCCACTGGCTATGCCCCTCATTCTCCACATACCACACCATTTTCGGCACTTGTGGAGTTCCCCGGAAGAACAAATATGTTTCACTCATCCTATAAAATAGATTGCCTTATGGTCGGGGATGTATGGTGGATAGTTGCCCTTCCACACTCTTGTGGCCAACAAGTGCCAACTTTTCACTCCTTTCACTAATTCGACCCTATTCACTCTCACCTCCACGCAAGTCAAATCCCCTCTGGCAACGCTCACCTCGATCTTGACTTCCCTTGGCTTCTTGACTTCGTTTGCCTTGAGGAGCTTCTCCTCCCTCTCCACATACCAGATCATGAGCTCCTCAATCTTTTCCGAGACAGTGTACAACGCCTTTCGATCAGAATCATCACTGAAAAAATATTTGATCATGCGAATAAACCGGCCATACCATAGTTCTGATTATCCTGATTTCAAAGGCATTTTCTACTCACCGTCCTTGGTCCCACTCCTTGATGAGTTCACGCTCTTTGTTGAGAGAAGCGGCGGCGAATTTGACTCTCTGAAAGGGTGATCAGCACAATGACGTACTGCGAGGCACTACTGCGAGACTAAGCAGCTACAGTAAGGAAAGCGTTTAGTAATGAAATCGCAGTGGGCGGGGTTTGACGAAGTGGGCGGAGTTTGAGAAAGTGGGCGGAGCTTGACAAAGTGGGCGGAGTTTGACAACGTGGGCGGAGTTTGACAACGCTGGCGGAGTTTGACAACGTGGGCGGAGTTTGACAACGTGGGCGGGTTTGACAACGTGGGCGGGGCTTGAGGATGTGGGCGGAGCTAGATTTCGAAAGTACCTCAGGATCCGCGTCGCTTGCCATCAGCAACTCCATCAGCTCCTCCGTTTTCTTAGTCATATCGGCGATTCGATCGGGCTTGAGAACCTGAATTTGTGTAATTTAGCATAATGTTTCATTGCCGGTCAAGATGAGGTCAATCAGGAAAGGTGCAAAAAATACCTCAGTCGTATCCTCAGGTTGACGCTTGAAAGCCTCAGGTTGAGCTTTGGCAGCCTGAGCCTGAATTATGACAATTTAGCTGCGTTCAGGAACGAGAGATACCCTCAGGGACGAACAAAAAGGGAAAAACAATAGGAAAAATGGGAAAATTACCTTGGATTGCTTGGCAACGCTCTTCTTCGGGGGCATTTTCACAGATGAGTTGAGGCGAGAAGCAGTGAATGATGCTTCTGCCTGTGCTGGGCCCTTTTATACCCCGAACCCACGCTTCGAGATCAGAGATGCCCAGTTTGAGACTGTATAGTACCCCGTGGTGACTGTATAGCATCCCCTTTTGACTTAGTAGTGCCCAGTGGTACGCCTGGCGCCTGCCAACAACGAGATCGAAAGTACCCAGTCAACGGTAGAGATTGAGAACAAAAGGCGCCAATCAATTTCTAGCCCCAGGTTTGAACTCATGGCATCCCCTCTGGCTTGCCTTCATTGCGAAGATTGTACATAGATTTCGAAATATGTGAAATCGTCTCTTCATTTCTATTATTTATTAACAAATAAGAATACCTACAGATAATAAAAAGGTTTGCAAAACCAAAGACACGATTCCTCCTTTATTGAACTGTAGACGACATCCACAAGAATCCTTGACGATGAGATGAACGGACCACGTATTTCTAAATCTACAATCCTCATCAAGTAAGACAAGACAGAGGTTGAAAGAAGATGTTAGAAATATGTTGGCACCTCGATCTCTTCTCAGTCCATCAATATTGATTAACCCCTGTTCAGGTTGAGCCAGACATACCACGGGGCACGCTTGAAAGAGGGCTATTAAAGGCCCTCGTTCAGTCAGAAACTCGGTTCAACTCGGTCGGTTCTGTGCAAAAATGCCACCGAAGAAGAACGTAGTCAAGGTTAGTTCTCCTTATCCGATCATTTCCCATTTTCTTTTTGCCTCGCAGCTCCGTGTGTGAACAACATATTTTTTATGCTTTCCATTGGAGTAATGCTGAAATCATCACGCAACTTGAGCCTTTTTGGCTATGGCTAGAGTGAATCACTCTGATATGTTCTGAATGATTTGTTCTAGTCATAGCCGAGCTGGCTGAGCTGACCGAGCTCATTGCTGTCTTGCAATGATCAAGTCACTCATATTCTTTGCAATCACTATTCAAATGCCGGCTCTCAAATCAAATCTCCTGATTGCCTCTTTCGACAAGAAAACATTACGCTTAAATTACACATATTCAGGCTCTCAAGCCTCAATCGACGGACCTAATCGCGGATATGGCTAAGAAAACGGAAGATCTTATGCAGCTGATGATGGATAGCGATGCGGATCCTGAGGTACTTTAGACATCAAGCTCCGCCCACTTTGTCAAGCTCCGCCCACTTCGACTTCTTTAGTAAATGCTTGTGTATCCGGAAGTATTCAATTAGGGTTATTAGGAGAAACTGGAAATGTGATTACTGTACAGTTTACTTGTGATTGGGATTATGTCATGTTAGTATGGTTAGAAAGTAGAAAAAGTGGCAATTAATGGGGATGTTGATGGAAAGCGATGCGGACCCTGAAGTGCTTATGGAGCCCCTACAGTCCCTTGAACCCCTAGCATCCCGAGAACCCCTAGAACGCCTAGAACTATAACTGAAAACGCTCCTTCACAATCTGAGGCAACGATATGCTTCACGCTTCTATCATTGCTCGTAGGGCCCCCGGGAATGGAGATAGGAGGGGGGGGCGAGAGTCCCCTTTGGCTCACCTCAGTCTTGGCTTCATTTTCCTTTTGCACTTCAATCTTCTTGATATTTTCTCCAATCTTTCGTAATTTTTCCTCCCTCTCCACATACCAGACCATCATCTTGGCTCCCTTTTCCTTTTGCACTTCAATCTTCTTGCTAGACCACTAGAACCCCACCACAGCTGGAGCGATCTCCATTCATTTCGTGTACTCACTCAGTATTCGTATTGATAATGTGTAGCATTGCAAGAGTTTTATTAATTGTAGAATTCTAAGAAAGATGATAGCCAAACAATCACACTTCCAGAGAGTCAAATACGCCGCCGCTGCTCTCAACAAGGATCGTAATCTTATCAAGGAGTGGGACATCGATCAGTGAGTAGAACCATTGATACTTGTGGAATTGACCGGAGGAGTGTGGATGACTAACTATCCACCAGTGAAACATATCGCTTCTTCCGGGGAACTCCACAAATGCCGAAGCATTTTGATTGACACCAGATCCAAGATGTTATCAGAGTCTAATTATGGTCGAGTATGACAGTTTTTTCCATATTTATTCGCAAGTAATAATCAGATCGGACCCTGACCGGAGCGCGCTGTACCATGTCTCGGAAGATATTGAGAAGATGATGGTCTGGTATGTGGAGAGGGAGGAGAAATTACGAAAGATTGGAGAAAATATCAAGAAGATTGAAGTGCAAAAAGAAAAGGAAGCCAAGATTGAGGTGAGCGTTGGGGACACTACATTGGGAGGTGGTGAAAGAAAAAGTTTGAATGAGGTGAACGTGGAGGTGAGCGGAAGGGACATTCCAAGGGAGTCAAATAATTCACATTTGAATTCCCCCATTTTTATATCTCTGTTTCCTGTGGAGCAATCGACTCAAAACCTAGCTTTTAATTGTTTGGCGGTACGTTTAGGCCCAAAATGCACTATCAAGTCGATTGCACCACGGTTGGCCGAGATATTAAAGTGCGGGAATACAAATATTTTCAGGTGTTGAGGGGAACTTTAAAGCGCACGGAATTTGCCAGCCCATCTGGCATATGGTTGGTTTGGTTTGGGGTGTTGGGGTTCATGGGGCAGAGTGGGGCGTTGTCCGAGGGAAGCACACCCGGTATCGGAACTAGATAAGATGCGATGAGGCTTGCCGTGGAACTCAACTCCATTGTACAAGCCTTTTATGACGAATAAGGAATGTTTTCAGAAACCAGTGGTCGTGGTCATCGATGAAGTTGAGGAAGGAATCTCTGCTGGAGTGGGAGAGAAAGAGGAGAAGGAAGGGGAGAAGAACGGAGAACGGGTCCAGAGAGTTCTGAAGAAGATTGAGGAAGGGAAGGATGAGGATGAGAATAAAACAGACAAAGAAGAAGGAAAGTCTAAGAAAGTACTGCGAGTGAAAGAGGAAGAAGTAGTACTGGAGGAGGAAGAAGAAGAACCGACGATGAGAGTTACTCGCAAGAGAGGTGCTGTCAACCAGGAAGTGGTCGATGCAGAGAAGTCTCCTGAGAATAAGAAACCAGCAGTTAGTGAAACAGCGAACAAGGAGAACGAGAAGCAAGGTGAGTGATCTGATTGGTCTCGAAGTTCGTAGGATTTACATACTTTGTTTTTTTATCCCAGTGAGTTGTCCGTGAGAGAACATCTATTGAAAATGGTAGATAAAAAGCGTACATTTCAGATTCAGCAATTGCAAACAAGGCGGAAACTCGCGGATAAGCGTTGAAGAAGTGAAGATCAGACAATGCCACGACAAAATCAAAATCATAATTATTTTTAATGTTTGCGCATTTTTCGAAAATTGAAACATTCAACCATTCCTTCTGTTTCTGTAAAGTTCTCATCCTACCTACTTTCTACTACTTTGTGAAATGTTTTTAACGTATGATAAAGATCCCACAAGAAATCAGTTCATAATTATTGTGTATCGAATAATTAGAACCTGAAAATAACCCAGAGGGTTGTTTCACGTCCCGTCATTGGTTGTTGAAGAACAATTTTGCGCTTTGCTAAATACTAAGTTGCGTCCTTTCAAATATTCATTCGTGTTTTCACCATGCTGATTCTCTCATGACAGCTCCTTCCTCTATAGTTTCTTTCTAATCACGATTTACTAAAAATATCAGAAGAATGAGTAGCACAAGCAGGGAGCGAAAACATCGATTTGAACCGAACATAGAGCAGCCGAAGAAACACTCTGCTGCTGGGACTTTTCCGCTGAGTCAAAGAAAGGGCCAACGAGCTCTGGTGATTTCTTTTTCTGAACATGCCCATAATACTATTTCCAGTCGCTACGAGATGTGATTTACTCGTCGGCCGAAATTCAGAAGATTCGAATGGACAAATTAAGCAGGATATTGGAAGAAATGAGGACAGATTCGAGCAAATATCTCGTCGTGAGACGTTTCCATGCCACCAGATCTGTGAGTTGTGTACGAATCAGTGTCTAGTTTCCCTGTAGGATGTCTATTCTCCATCCATCCACGACCATCCGCGCATGGCATTGCCTTATTAGGCAAGAGTCAATCAGCACTCGAATATCGTTTTAGATGCAGTCGACAACAGATGAACTTTTCGTGATCACTTTCAACTTTAATTCTCTACGAGCTTACTACTTATGGAGAGCCGCATTTGCTGCGGCTCTTATTTCACTTGCGATTCCAGAAGGCGCCCTATCAATGCGGGAAAATGAGGTGGAGATTATTATTTAATCTCCTTCGAGTGGTATATTTTAAGGGGTTCTCAGCAACGTTGACTGCGAGTGAAATGGGACGAGTTTTCGAGTACCTCAAGCAACTCTCTGTTAGATCGCATTTCGAAACAGTAGAAATAGAGGAAGATGAGGACGAGATCATTCAGCTCTATGCAACGTTTTTGCAAGGAGCATCCGTGCAATGTTTTGACATAGACAACAGACACGACTACACGGATGAGGCGGATGATGTGGGAATAGTGAACTTGTGAGTTGTAGGCTTGGGCTAAATGCTCTCTCGCCGGTTAGACAAAGCGAGAGAGCATGGCGAAGTGAGAGACCGTAAAATTTTCAAAAAAAACGAACATTGAACAGTGATCCCTGGCTGCGAGCAGTTCGAACATGCAAACCTTCGGAGCTAGCGTATGCAGCCACCAATATCTCCTACACACAAGGCTAGTTTATGCATGAATCGTTAAAATAATTTTACGCGTTCCTAATTTCGCACACCCTCTCGTCAACTTTCGTAAATTGCAACTGTTCTCCAGACGTGATCGATTTCCTCAAAAGTGCGGCAGATGAAGTTGATTCAATCATAATCGGCGGATGGAATCAATTGGACGAAAGCGATCGTGTGTTCCCACTCGATGTCGTTAGAGAAATTCTGAGCAGAAATTGTCGTAGTCTCCACATTGGAGATGAGAGGACCAGCGTGTCCAATGCGCAAGTTGTAGAGCTCGTTCGGGTTAGCGAGAGATTATTAAAATGTTGATTTTTTTTACTTTTTTCGGATTCACTCTCTTCAGTTTTTCGAAAGCACGAGCAAGAAAGTTTCTCTTGCAATTCCCACTGACGGGAGTACAAACGACGGAAGATTGGGAAATTACATATTGAAAACGGAATTTATCGACAAGATTTCGCATAAGTGGCATCTGCTATTGATCGAGCACAGTGAAATGGTTCCGAAGGCAGAAGGTTCATAATTTTGTGTTTATGATCATTAAGCCAAAAATGACCTCTTGGTTGGATAATATAAGATATCTGATGATTTACAGATGATGAGTTGGTAAAGAAAAAGCAACTATCTGCGGCGGAATTTTCGAAAGCTTGGGGATACGAGGCAGCAAAAACGAGGTATTTCAACTTTAATACTCAATTTGTAAACTCATTTTTTCCTCTATTCAGATCTCCCTTCACGAGTATTAATGTAGATAATTGTGGAATAATGCAATGGTCCGATGAGGTTTGCAACTTTGTTCGATTTCTTAGCTATTGGTACTCAATTTGAGCTGTGACTTGGACATTTCGAGACTTTCTTTTCAGCCTTTTCGACACATGCTCAAAATCATACGCGAAAAACGGAAAAATCAAGTCCGCCAGATCCTAAATTTCGTAAATGAATTTATGATGAATCCGGAAAAACGAATCGGTGTGAGCTTAACAATCTATTCTGCAGTAAGTGATACATGGAGAACTCATATGTACCAGTGAGACATATGATTCGAACTCAAATTTGTTAATTTAAAAATAATTTCAAAAAGATATTAAAGAAAATCAGTGCATATGTTTTAAGTTTTAGAAGAACAGTTGGAAACTGTCCATATATTTCAACTCAGCAATGGAAAAGAATTTGTGGATTGAATATCTTGTCTGGGCATGTTCAATTAGTAATGTCTCCGAAGATTCGATTTCTGATTGCAAGTCGGTGGGTAAAAAGATAATTTTTTAGCTCGATTTTATAAATAAAATAATTTTAGCGCATCCGAACAAACTTCTTAAATAATATGAAATTAACGTTGACAACACGCCAGATGAAAAAGCTGATTCCTCAACTGAAACTGCTTACTAGCAAGACTGTCTTTGAAAAAATATCTTTCGATTACGACGGATCGAAGATTCTCAACTTATGCACTAATCTATTTAACGGTTCTCCGATCCACAAAATGGAAATCCAGCCCGGACAACACTCACACAGAAATGAGGACATCGAAAATTTGTTAGTTTTGTTCAATTTATTCATGAATGATGTAGTATTTTTAGCGGACCATTGCTGCAAATGATCCAGAAATTGAAACCTTCAAGAATCATGTATAGGCGAGTAAGGCTGACACACGGTATGACAGACGCATTCTTTCGCGCAGATTAATTTTTTAAAATTTTTTTTCAATTAATTTAACATTTGAGCAGGCCTGATTGATTTTGTGATGCAACTTGCCAAAATTGTCGACGTTATTTCGATTAAGTCCCATCACATTGTCTATGCGGACGAAGCTACGTTCACTACTTCTGAGCTACGAGAAATTCTGAGAAGAAGATGTAGCTACCTTCATGTGACCGATACAGCCAACAAATTGTCCCAGGCACAGATTGAAAATCTTGTAAAGGTAATTTCAACTTTTTATCCTTAAAAATCATGTATTTATACTTTTTCTCGAAAATAATGTCACTTCAGGCCTTCCACCACAACGGAAAGAAAGTTTCTCTGACTTATCCAACCGAAGCATCTCCGATGAACTATCGAATTGGAGCGTACAGAGTTATTATGAGAAATCGGGGCCGTTTAAACGTGACAGATGATGTGGCGATCATAGAGCATGTAGGCATGCACCGGATGGCTGAAGATATGGATTACTGAACACTAAAGAATTTCTTTCTAAACACCCCAATGGCAATTTACTATCTTGATAAAATATTCCAACTTTCTTGTCAAAACTTGAAACGACTCATCTTTTTGCTTACATGTCAACTTCAGAGATCATAGAATCCAGAGGTGCGATTCAGTGAGTCACCCCCGAAAGTGATGTGCAATGGCCCGCAGAATGTGTGCAAAAATCAACGAAAAGTAGCCTCAATGAATATCACTGACTAAATAGGGAACTTGTGGAGTTCATCGGAAGAGGAAGAGTGTCTACTCACCTTCCACCCCGACCACCAACCCAGCGTTAGGCAATCTAATTTATAGAATGAGTGAAACATTTCCGTTCTTCCGGGGAACTCCACAAGTGCCGATTTTTCACCAAGATTCAGGATTTCCTTTCTTTTGCAATTTCCTGCGAACTGCTGCTTTCCAACTGACATCCTCGTCCTTATCTTTTTTTCTCGTTTCTCTTCTTTTCTCTCTTCACTGTTGGACGCGTGCAATTCTTATCACTGGTTCCCTGTTATTATTCGCCAAACGACCATGGGGTGAAACGTGCACAACTTCTGAGCCGCGTGCTCTACTCACTACTGACTCGTGGTGAGACTGGCCTCTTTTTCCGACTTTTTCAGGCATTTCTATGGCGTTCCGATCCAAAATAGCGCTCATCAGAAAAAACATTCCAGCGCAACGGTGCCGAGAGAAATCTCAATCGATCAGGGAGTGACGGGAGCCGCATCGCCCAGGCTCCATTATGCCGGAAACGGGCGCCTTGAGAACCCGATGTACTTTTACACAAAGAAGGCCGGAATCTTTTTCGATCAGGT
This sequence comes from Pristionchus japonicus, assembly GCA_900490845.1. Lineage (NCBI taxonomy): Eukaryota > Metazoa > Nematoda > Chromadorea > Rhabditida > Neodiplogasteridae > Pristionchus > Pristionchus japonicus. Next base: position 1,141,255 of record LS514501.1, read on the forward strand.
TATTTTGAGAAAAGCATCAGCTAAATCGCTTTCTTGTTCCAGAACTACCTGCTTTTGTGCATCGATTCGGCAGGAGGATGCTACATTCTTGGAGAAACGGTAGGTAAATTGCGTAGTTTATCGCTCTGATCGTCCAATTTTCGTGCAGGAATCACCAAAAGTAACCTTCTTTCATCGGCAACCGTATTATCTGTACAGGCATGTAAATCTCGAGGCTGATACTACTTAGAAAACTCGGTAAAAGTAAAAAAAAACATGCACAGGACTGGTGTTCTGGAGTATGCGTGGTTCGTCAGGCATTTCGCTCGGGACGAGAAACCGCAAAAAGTGGGATTTGCGAACGTACAATTCGATTTCAATAACGTGCTCTTGATCTACCAGAGGTCAGACTAGTATTAATTAAGACAAGAATTGAACAACATAATTTAAGAAATAAATATTTCATCATTCGTAACGGGCCTACTCTGAGAAGCGAATTGAATGAGAAAGTCGTACTTATTCAGTCACCACTCTTGGACAAGGATTGTGTAAGCTAGCTAATTTTCGGTTTGAAGTAAACCTCCGTCTTTACACCACTCCATTTTGGACAACCTTCGTCCCTTCGTCTGTTAGGCGTATCATTTTTGGTGAAATTAACAACTATCTAATTTTTATGGTGGCCAGAAACCCAATAACTCTTCTTTCTAGAGTAAACTTGGCTGATTCAGACTGCTTATGCTGACGATTGGGATGATATCATTTATGTATCGCTATCTGCTCATCCGCAGCTGATGATCATACGAACTAGTACGCTCGCCGTGGATTTCGTCAAACTTCCGTACGATTTTCTTAGATACATTTTCCATTCGTTAAAACAATTCAGATTTAAAAAAGTTAAAACCAATTAATTTCAGCGAAATACTCGACATTCGTCACGCAAACAGTGGCGGCATGGTGTTTGCTCAAGTATCCGAAACAGGAACGAATCTGCTGTTTGGGCAATTGGAAGACCAGTACTGGAAGGTGTTTTTTGTTGATAAATTTGATAAGATCAACCGCTAATTTCAGCCAGCTGCAATGTTGAAAGCCGAGCAGTAGTATCTTGCAGGTCTCAGTTACATTTCCTTATAAGGGTGTATTCTCGACTCTCGACTGATATCAGTGATATCACTCTCGATTATTAATCCATATTTGGTCATTCCCGATTATTAGATCCATATTTGGTCACTCTCGATTATTAATCCATATTTGGAAATTCCCGATTATCATTCCAGAATTGACTATTCCCGATTATCATTCCATATTTGGCTAATCTGTAATCTCGATCCATATTTGGGTGATCTTGACTCTCGATCACTCCCACTTCCTTACCGGGCGGGCGCCCTTTGCCGAAGTCGAACTTTTGCCGGAGTTTGCGAGCGGGGTCGATCCAACGGGGCGGTGTCGGCGAGACAAAAGCGTTAGCCATTGTACCATGTGGGCAGTTGGAGGGCTGAGGTTAGAGTTTAACTAAGTACTCGCCACCCCTCCGCCTCCTCTCCTTCTCCCCCTGTTCGAGGGACATGTGGCGTAACTACGGTAGTTCAAACGGAGCAGACATTTAACTCACTACACCATGAAGCACACTACGCACAGTGACTATTTTCCGGTCTCAATCGCGAACTGAATTGCCGGATTCTTTGCTCAGAGTTGATTTAACTACGGTAGTTCAAACGGAGCAGATATTTGACCCACTACACCATGAAGCACACTACGCACAGTGACTATTTTCCGGTCTCAATTGCGAACTGAATTGCCGGATTCTTTGCTCAGAGTTGATTTAACTACGGTAGTTCAAACGGAGCAGATATTTGACCCACTACACCATGAAGCACACTACGCACAATGACTATTTTCCGGTCTCAATCGCGAACTGAATTGCCGGACCCTTTGCTCAGAGTTGAGTTAACTACTGTAGTTTTAAACAGGGCAAACATTTGACCGACTACACAATGAAGTACACTACACACAATGACTATTTTCCAGTTTCAATCGCGAACTGAACCAATCGAGAAATGGCTCTTTTTTTTTTTGTTCTTTCGACGCAAACTACGGTAGTTCAATCGGTGCAGACAGCTAGTATCACTGAGTGGTACGGTATGAAACGATACGAATGAAGTTGGGTACAAATTTTTCAAAATAAAGTCGTTGTAAAGTTTGCATGTAATTTATCAGCAGTGATCGGGAAAGATACATCATAGAGGGTAACACTAGGAGTTCTTGGGAGTTGCAATAAGGGTGACAAAAAGGACGTCGGTGAGTTCGATCTCGCAACCCGACTGCTGATAAATGTGGATTTGTCTAAGGACTTGGGCACCAATATTGGATGTGATAGGGTTGAAATTAATAAACACAGAGTTATTCGAGGAACGGAAAGCCGCATTTTCTACTTGCAGACACCACAACTCTTGGTTGCCTCTCACTAATTCCTTCATTTTTCTTACTGATTCGTTGATTGCGTCCTCGAAGTTTGGGACATGGCCGGGGTCGATCTTGAACAGTCCTTTGATTTGTTCGATTCCACTGCGTCTTAGATGACGTCTGAATACATGGCGAAGTTCGAAGGAATCTGAAATTTCGGGGAAAAAAAAATCTAATTATGAACTGCCACTGCCGACTAAGCTAGCTATGCTAAGCAGGTCATGCACGATTGACTACTTCTAGTTGCTTCAGAGTAAAATTGCTCTTGAATAGGTACCTGTTCCGTGGTGGAGCTGAAGATTGGAGAAGTGTTGGGTGTAGTTCATGTTTGCAAGTGAATACGAGTTCAAAAGTTGATTCGAATTGAAAGTGAGAAGGGTAGAATAAAGCACATCTGGATACCACATGTGCTAACTCGGAGGTGCTCCTCCCCAACTTTTTGCACGCGAAAGTGCACAGCTTCAACTGTTCATTTCACTAAGAGAATCGCATCGATTGCTCTTCCTATTCCGATTTGAATTTTCAATCGGTGCTATGTGCTGTATCCGTTGGTGCTCATTGTTCTCCGTTTGCGTTCCGCTTTGCCACCCCGGGCTCCTCTGCAACATATGGTGTTCCTTTCCCCGAGAGCCCTACTCTCTCTCGCTTTCCCCTTGTCTCTCGTCTGTCGCGCCTGTCTCTCTCGCTTTCCCCTTGTCTCTCGTCTGTCGCGCCTGTCTCTCTCGCCTCTCCCTTGTCTCTCGTCTGTCGCGCCTGTCTCTCTCGCCTTCCCCTTGTCTCTCGTCT
>LS514501.1:1147339-1166635 GCA_900490845.1 Pristionchus japonicus
CTCTCTCGCCTTCCCCTTGTCTCTCGTCTGCCGCGCCTGTCTCTCTCGCCTCTCCCTTGTCTCTCTCTCTCTCTCCCCCTCCCATCGTTCTGTTGAGTTTCTCGTTCTAGACCCGGCGCAATCAGTGATGGCGCCGAGGACTCAACCTCAAACCTTCAGGCGCTTGCAAGGTTTCCCTCGAATAATACAAGGAGTGAGTACCTTATCTCGCGCTTTTATTTCGATGATTAAACATTGTAAACAGGATGGGCTTACCATGCTTCGTTGCATCTACATCGGATCACTCGTCGCGGATCGCGACTTCTATCGCATTGGAAGACCGGGGATGGGAGTGGATGACTTTGATCGAATTCAAGACCCTATCGAGAGGGCGGAGTATATTAAGATTTGCAATACTCTGAAGAATGTGAGTAGTTTAAGTGGTTTATTTTCCTTACTGAGCCGGCATTTTTAAAGTAATCCTAATAATCCTAATCTTTCAGGCCGCTCGGACTCCTAACACTCAGACCAAGGGCACAATAGCCTTCTTCACAGCCCTTGGTCTCGATCCCCACAGGCTCACGTCTGCTGATCTTCCCACGATACAGGATAAGCTCTCCGAGCGTTACCGTATTGTGTTCGCCAACTATGTAGGTTTCTGTAGCTCAACCCTTGAAATTTGTGTGTGTGTGTTTTTTTTAAGCTAAATCCTTGAAAATGCTTATCACGTTCCTTAACAGCATACGACCACGGAGTTGTGCTTCATATCTTGGTCGGGTCCGGTAGTTCGTCCTAGAGTGATCTACCTCGTATCGGATGGGATCAAATGGGATGCGCTGAGTACGCCCTTCGGTATCTATGGGAAGTTTTTCTGCCCAGGATGTCTGAAGCCTTCGCATTGTGCAAATGATCACAGGTTTACTATGGTATCGTTCATGCATACATCTCAATTGTTCAAGGTGTGAGCATACGTGCACTTCTTGTTCTTCCTTACTCGTCGAGGGCAATTGCAATGATGGCCAGAAAATATCTTGTGATGATTGCAACTTCACGTTCAAATCACAGGTATGATAGTTACTAGTTTGAGATTCGCAATCATTGCTAGAGAATCTCCATAGTCTACAATTTGAACTATTTAGAAATGCTTCGACCATCACAAGCACGTCCCTAGTCGGCCGAACAATGCACAGAACAGATGCGATTCACTCAAGCTTTGCTTAGAGTTCGTTATTATTTCTTTCTTTGGTTTCAAGTGAAAAGTGACTCTCAAAAAATTTATCTGATGTTCTTTCTAGGTGCAACACCGTCTACCGTACCTCCGTCGGCCCTCATGTCTGTGGCCAGTCAATCTTCTGCCAGATGTGCAAGGAGTACACGAACAATGAGCACGATTGCTCGTGGGAGAAATTCACTGACGCCGACAGACAGAGAATGCTGAAGAAACAGAAGGAGTATCGATATGCGTTTTACGACATCGAGGTATCTGTTCGATTGAACAAATGGTAATTGTAATATGAAAATTGAGACGACACAATGCACGGAGAGGGAAGATGGAGAGTTCGATTATGGAGAACACTTTTGCACAACAATCTCTCTGTGCAAGGTATGCGGTTGGGCGCCCTACGGTGTACTTTCACTCTCAACTTTATCCAATGGCAGGTTTGCTACAAGTGCGAGGACTCTTCCATGAGCGAGCCTTGCACCAACTGTGGCGACCGCATGCAGACTTTCCAATACCAAGATGTGGATGAGTCCAAGTACAAAGTGAGACATTTCTTCTGTTTCGGCTGGAACATTGACTTACTTTAATCGGTTTCTGTTCTAATTTAATTGCATCATGTTGCAGGTCGTCGACGACTTCGTTGACTGGTTGATGAAGGAGCCAACGATGAAAGGAAGGTTGGTATTTTCAGTTTCGGTGTTCATGTGTTGACTCTCGCCTTCTAAGGACCATCTTCGCTCATAATGGTGGTCGCTTCGATCAACATCTCGTGCTGAAGGGATTCCATCGAAGAGGCGTCTATCCGTCCACAGTTGACAAGGGAAGTACTCTCATTCGGGTGGAGGTGAAGCTGAGAGACCGAAGGATCATCTTCAAGGTTAGAATGATATATTGTTTGACATGTTTTCTTTGCTGCGAAGAAGTAGAGACTTCTTTGCCTCATGCTGTTCCTTGCAGGACTCCTTCCGAATCATTCCCATGGCACTCTCGGCATTCCCGAAGGCTTTCTCACTTGACTGCGACGAGAAAGGTAAGACACTAATACTCTACGCATTGTATTGCAATGGTCTCCTAACAGGCCAGTTTCCTCATCTCGCAAACCAGCGGAAATACTGGTTCAAGAAGTGGGATTCAATTCCTCCAAAGAAATACTTCGGCTACAAGTTCATGAAGCCGGACCAGCAAGCTTCCTTCGATGAATGGCACAAGGAGCAGGAGGGCAAAGAATGGAATCAGCCTGAGGAACTCACTCGATACTGTGGTTAGCTGCTGGTTCATCTATCCCCTTTTTCTTTTACTAAGCTTGAAACAGATATCGTTCTTTTGCAGAGAAGGATGTGGAGATTGTGATGAAGGGATGTCTCCAGTACAGGAAGACGATGATAACCCATACGGGGTGGTGTCCCCTCACGACTGCAAACACACTCGCCGCCTTCTGTCTCTTCCAGTTGAGAGTCGATCACTTGAATGGACTCGACATGCCCTATCTTCCTGAGAGTGAGTTGTACTGTGCTTGGGGGCTCAATTGCAAACGACAATTTACACGAAACAAGATGTACATTTTGCAGATGGGTTTGGCGGTGTCAACCAATCGATCTTCGCCCTCAAGTACATCAAGTGGAGGGAGAGCAAGTTGGAACGACAGCTTCATCACGCACTTAGTCCACTCGGAGAAATGGTAAATTAATGTGCACTTAACTGTGGGATGATTGGGCCGCCTTTCAGAGGATTCCAGTCGGCAAGCACAACTTTTCCGTCGATTGCTTCGATCCCCTAACCAAGAACATTCTGGAAGTCCTCGGCTGCGTCTTTCATGGATGCCCCAAGTATCTTTGTTCGCCCATGACGTTGAGTTTGATAACAACACTCAGATGCTATCCTCGCGGCGCCAAACTGATTGGAGGGGAGAGAGCAGAGGAGCTGTATGAGCGGACGATGAAGAGGATCGAACTGATCAAGACCAAGTTTCCCAACGTCGAGATCAAGTGGGAATGTGAGATCAAGGAAGAACTCAAGGACAAGAAGAATGAAATGAAAAAGTTCTTCGACGACGAAGAGGTGCGTGTGACATCAGTTCGAAATTCAGTCATCTAGCGCAACACAGATCACTACACGCCTGCGTATGAGGGATGCTCTGTTCGGAGGACGAGTGGAAGTGTTACGGTCGTTTCTGAAGGCGACTATGCACACCGTGTTGAAGTATTATGATATCTGTTCTCTCTATCCCTCCGTCCAGAGTATGCGGTGAGAGAGATTGAAATTGTTCCTATTGCGATTATCAGTACGCTCTTTTCAGGGAGTATCCAATAGGGCGGCCAGAAGTGATCACAATCAACTTCAAGCAGATCGTGGGGAACAAGTTTCCTTACCGAGGACTGGTGAAGCTTCGTGTGCTTGCTCCTTCGTCTCTGGAGCTTGCCGTCCTTCCTTATCGATACGAGAAAGCACTCTTCTTCACACTATGTGCCGATTGTGTTCCTGACAAGTGAGTGATAGTTACGACATGAGTTAGCAAGTTGAGGTTTTTTGGGGAAGAACAAGCACACATCTTGCAGGACTGAATACTGTACTCACAATGATCGACAGCGCTCTTGGATTGGGACGTATGCGACGGTCGAAATCGAGCTTGCACTGGAGAAGGGATACAAAGTTCTCAAGTGAGATTAGAGAATAGAGTGAGAATCTCAAGCATAGTTTCAATTAATCTAGGATCTTCGAAGTTTGGCACTGGGACAAGTGGAGCGGAGAAATCTATCGGAACTACTTCAAGAAATTCATGCGACTCAAGGTTTGATTGATTCCAAGCAATGGGAAAAAGTCAGTTAACGTTTTTCAGTTCGCTGCCTCCGGATTCCCTGCAGAAGTCGGCAATGACGCTCAAAAGCAGAAGGAGTACTGCGAGAGGATCGGCGCCAAGCTAGGATTCGAGCTCCTTCCCGAGGATGTGGTTGAGGACAGTGCACTAAGGACTGTCTGCAAACTCTGCAACAACTCGGGATGGGGGTTAGTTTGTTTGTTCTACGGGGGAATTTGTGCAAAAAGAATTCCATCAACTTATTGCAAGCATTCCAGGAAGCTCGCAGAGAGCCCCGACCACTTGAAGACGGAGTACATCAAGGCGTCGGAGTTCTACACCCTCATGATGGACGCGTCGAAGGTGGTGACGAAGGCATCGGTAGTGGAGAAGGACGATGAGGATCTGCCAGTGCATGAGGATGCGGATGAGAGTACGGAGAGTGACGATGATGAGGATGAAGAGGTCATGCTGGTCACTTATCGGCAGAAGTCTGAGACGATTCGATGCAATCGGTGAGGTTCATGCTAGATGGGGTAGCAGGATCTATCAAGAATAGTAATTCAGATAGTATAAATTTACTCTAAAGTCATCATCAAATCAATTGCAGGTTCTCCGCCGTGCACCACGCCGTCTTCGTAACGGCGTACGCCCGTGTTCTTCTCTACCGCATCGTGGAAACAGTCGGAAAGAGAGCAGCATATATGGACACCGTAAGATAACAAATAGGAAATTACTGATTGCATTAATAATAGTAATCAATGAATCTCAGGACTCCATCGTCTTCGAGATGGATCGAGACGAACCGGATCCACTCGGACACCTCCTCACCGGAGAGCTCGGAGATCTCTCGGATGAGATCCCTCATGGATGGGAGCTGGACGAGGCAGTCTTCGCCGGGTGTGAGTGTTCCTTCACTGTAGGCGCGCCCCTTTTGGTGTTTCGACTCGTAGAGTCTATTTTGCTCTTGCAGGCAAGAACTACTCGATGAAGATCAAGAACAAGGAGACGGAAGAAGAGATGGCGAAGACGGCATTCCGAGGATTCACCAAGGATGCGAACACTCTGTCACTTCTCAACCATCAGAAGATCTACGATATGGTGATCAAGAAAGAGCCTGAGTACGTCGACATCACGAGGCCCGAGCTGAAGCGAAAGCTGGGGGAGGGTGTGCACAGCGAACCGCGCACTAAACGCTATCGCCCCGTCTCTTTCAAGCGAGCAACCCGAGGAGAGGGAGAGGTCGAGATTAAGGTGCCATTCGGCTATCGAGAGTAGATTAGTTTCTTCGGTCATTTGTTGTTTCTGTCTTGTTCGTAACATGTTTGATGTTCAATCCATTCCGTATGTTTTCTGTGCTCCTTTCGTTATTACCCCCAAGAATTCGAGTAGAGGTCTCAGAATGACTCATTTTCCTTCCTTCTCTATCTTCTCTCAAAGCAGTGACGGTGTTATTTCTCTTGACGGTTGCATCATTGATCATCTTAATCACACTGTTAGTAAGTTGGAAATTATTTCTAGTGTCGAGTATTATTTCCATCTGAATGATTCGTTGTATCACAAGTTGTTCTCGGTGCAGAGACTTGTGAGTGATAAAGTTGCATGCATGTCGTACGACTTTTTCACTTCGCAATTGTGGTGGGTTTCTGCGACAAATGGCTCAATCTGTTCCGAGAATTATTGCGCTGTCGATAAGGGGACAGTGAGAAGTTGCGCTGACCTAGAAGTTACAGACAATATCTTTGTGACACTTTCAAAATCAGGCCGAATCGCTGTCAACGGAGAGATTTATGAAGGATGTTTCGATTTTATCCCTTTCGTGCTGACCAGAGGAAGGTGCCTGCTTAACTCCGCCCCACGTCTCTATCTTCTCTCATTCGCACTACTCTGTGCTCTTATTGCCCTATTGCTCTCATCAACCTCCAATGTCAACGGATCAATCCTCAACCTCCGCCGGCGGTTCTCTCGTGGAATATTATCTACAGATGCTGAAGGATCGCTATCCCCATCTGTACGACAAGTACACGAAGGATACGAAGCAGATGACTCTTCTTCTGATTATTCAAGAACTCATGGTTGGTCGCTTTATTGAATTATAATGTAACTATGTGTATGTATATACGAAATGGTAAATTTAGGAGAAGGACAAACTCGAGAAGGAAGTGAGAACTCTAGAGGATGCAGTCAAGAAGGAGAATCATGCTGCCTCTGAAGCTCTTGGCCACCTTGACACAAAGCGCTTCAAGCTGTTCGAAGCCCGACGTAGAGTCAGAGATCAGCCTCACATTCACCTTCCTTTCTGATTCCCATTGGGAAGATAAACCTTTGTTGAACCAAAAACATCTGTACACAGACGAAAGTGAGACTGATCCTCACGAGGATGTGCAGTAATAATGATGTAGCCGTAATTTCTTTCTGTTGCATCATTGAAACTGGCCATAAAGTACTGCAATTGGCCAGGAAAGATCTGACGTCCCAAGTTTACGACATTTAGCCGGTCGGCAAGTGCTTTGAACAGAATCATATAATGTGAATTGTTCCTAATCACTCGGGGAATCTCGAATAACGACTGGGCAAGTAGGAGGAAGGTGATATTGCAATGATGGGATACTCTTGTCCACAACTGCGTCAGTAGATCCTTGTTAGCTATTGATTCAGTGAGTAGATCGTCGATTACCACAACTCGATGTTCCTTCCCCTCTCCACTCAAGTGCTTGAGTGTGGTCGCGTCAGGGAGACCGGCGATTGTTTGAATGAGAGGATGAGAAGGGAGATTGGCTGCTTCGATTCCATAGTGCCAATAGATCTGGCTGATCGGTTTATCAAAGAGTTCCGTGTGTCGTAACAGCTCGAGCACAAATGTGGTCTTACCACTCTGTGAAGCACCCACAATTATGCTGTTATTAGGGCACCGGAAACGGAAAGGAGGACTGCTCTCTACGAGAGACGGCATGGTAGAATGACCACTTTATCAATCCTTCGTTATGTGAAGGACAACACAAATATAGCCCTGAATGACAACATCATTTCCTAGCGAATCTAGGATCTGTATCCTGATAGAGTCAACGTACTCAGAACGAACCCTAATGTATCTAATCTGCTGGAAACTTTGAGACACAGTATCATTTTGCGCGTTCATACAGGGAATCACACGCAGAAGGTTGGTCTTCTGGGTACCGCACACACTAAAGGCGCAAACATCACTGTAGACATAGAGGAGACTCTTTCCATTTGTGCAATCAGGACTATGTTCTCCAATGGAACTATCAAGAAGAGTAGATTGCGTGAATCCGCACATATACGAGATCTCATCGCTAAAGTCAATCTGTTGAACATTGTAATTGAAGTTAACAATCATTTTGCCGGAGAATTCGTCATACTTGAACATAACATGTGCGGGCAGTTGCTTGGTCTCAAATGCAGACGCAGGCAATTCTTCATCATCATTGATCGTAACCATAGGTCCGGACTGCACCTCATGATTCGCCTGATTCAGCAACTCGAGTCGTGCCTGTTCCATGGCTCTTTCGTGAGCAATCCTTGCCTCTTCAGCTGCTTTCTTTCTCTCTTCCTCTGCGTTACGTTGTGTCTCCTCTGCTTTCCGAATTCGTTCGGCCTCTTGCCTTCTCTTCTCTGCTTCCTTCTTCTCTTTTTCTTCCTTTCGCTTCCTCTCCGCTTCTTCTTTCTTCTCTTTGGCATTCTTAGCTTCGAGCTCCTTCCTCACACGTTCTGCTTCCTCTTCTTCCAACCTCCTCTTTTCCTCGTTCTCTCGTATTTCGTCCTCTTGTCTCCTGACCTCAGCCTGATCTCGTTCCGACTGAGCATGTTCTTCTTCTTCTCGTCTTCTTCTTTCCTCCTCCTCCTCCTCCTCCTTTTGCCTCCTTTCCAACTCTGCCTTTCTCTTCCGTTCCTCCTCCTCCTCATTTCGTTTCCTATCTGCTTCTTCCTTCCGTCTCTTTCTTTCCTCTTCTTCCCTTCTTTGTCTCACATCTTCTGCCTGTTGTCTCTTTCGTTCTTCCTCCTCTTTCCTCTTCTTCTCAGCCAATCTCTCCCTTGCCTCTCTATCCTTCTTCTCTTGTGCCCTCCGCTCTTCCTCCAATCGAGCAGCCTCTGCAGCTGCCTTCAGCTCCATCTCGTTCTTATCGTCTTCCTTCTTGGGGTCTGTCTGAACAGTCAATGGTGGCTGATCAGTGGGTAATATCTTCTTGTCGGGGACCTCCTCGTCTACCTCTGTAGTCTCAGAAGAAGCAGCATCTTTCATTGCCGCTTGTCTTGCATGGTGCTCTGCCCATTGCTCGGCATTCCAATTTGGATCACCAACATTGGTAAACCCTGCCAACTCATCGTCATCCACGAATATCATTTCTGTAGTAGGAGGAGGAGGGGCAGTTGCGTCCACACTTCGTCTCTTTCGAGTGCGTGGAACTGCTTTGTTGAGGGCAGCAGCAAGAGCTTGTGGCGTCTTGTACGTTCCCTTGGGAAGATGACAGTTTATCCGCCCTCCGCCCTCTCGAAGAGTAATCACAAATGGGGAATTCTTAGGAACTGTTAGAATCTCGCCTGAGATCAGAATCTCGTGCAAGCCTACAGACCAATTATTCCTGAAGAGGATTGGCTCGGGGAGTCTGGTTCGAAAGTCTGAAGTCTTGTTCTCTGCTCCGCCAACATTTGATGGAAGTGTAATATAGAAATCGGACATTAATAAATGGTGTAGCCCGGGATAGGTCTACAATTATGGAATGAGTATATTCAATTGGTGTAATAAACAAGTGCGAGAGAGTGAGAGAGTCCAGACACACAGAGAAATTACTTTCGCTTTTCATAAACCATGAAGTCATCTGCTCTTGAGCGGACGCGTAGACACTACTTTGATCTACGAAATCCATCTGCATTCACATCGGCTCAAAGGGTTGCGCAAGCAAGTAGAGTGCCTGTCAAGGATGTGCGAGAGTACCTCCGAGAACAGCCCACATACACCCTGTACAAGAAGATTCGACGGAAATTCGATAGAAGAAAGACGGTTGGCATAGCACCGGGACAGACGCTGCAGGCAGATCTCGCAGATTTCCAGTTGTGGAAGAAGGACAACAACGGTTACACATTCTGTTTAATTGCGATCGACTGCTACTCACGCCATGTTTTTGCTGTGCCAATCAAGCAGAAGACGGGAACCGAAATGAGGCGGGCGCTAAAGGAGGTCTTCGAAAAGTGCCTCACAAGATTCGGACATGTATGCTCCCGTTTCGTAACCGATCAAGGACGAGAGTTTTACAACAAGGAAGCCGGCTCACTCTACAAGGAACACCACATTAGTCATTACAGTCCCAAGTCTGAGTTGAAGGCAGCAATGGCAGAACGAGCGATCCAGACATTTAAGCGGCGCCTCTATCGGCATCTGCACCATAAGAACTCTCATCGCTGGATTGACGCGGTAGATGCAATTGTATCCGGAATTAACCGAAGCCCAAACAGATCCATTGGAATGGCACCAATCAACGTTAAAGATGGAGACGTTGACGAGGGACTTTCGGAGATTATCCCGGAGATTAAGCTCAAGATCGGGAATTCCGTGCGTATTAGCAAGGCAAAGGGAACATTTGAAAAGGGCTACACACCTAATTGGACTGAAGAAATCTTCATTGTCAGTCAGATTAAGGATGCTCACTATCCACCATATCTCAAACTAAAAGATATGAATGGTGATGATATTGATGGCTCATTCTACTTGGACGAAGTACAGATAGTTAAGGATAACGGATTGTATAAGATTGAGAGAATACTAAAACGCCGTACTGTCCGAGGAAAGAAGGAGATTTTCGTGAAATGGCTAGGCTATCCAACATCTTTCAATTCATGGATTCCTTCTGACAATGTTTCAATGCTCCGATAAATATTTATCATTTCACAACGTTTAATAAACACGAGGAATGCGATCCTTGTCGATTACAAGGTTGGTAATCATCTCTCCCAACACAATTCCATAGAGTCCATGCTCAGGAGTGTCCTTGGCAAAGGTCAGCTTGATAGTCGTCTCGCCGATACGTTGGAGTGCGAACTGATCCGCTTCGGCTCCGCTGGTGTCGAATGCGTAGATTGCGCAATGGGAGGCAAAGTGTGACGGCTTTATACCATTGGAACAACCAGTTCCCGCGACGGAAAGAGCTTCTTGAAGGGCAAGATATGCCTTTGCGTACTGGTTCTTCTCGTAGTTGAGTGAATAATCATGGAACGGAATACACTCTCCTCCAGCCTCCACTCGCACATTCTGGAGGTCAAAGTTCTTGAATACGAAGGGATTCTTGTAATTGCCGTTGAAAGCATTCGCGTCCACCATCGTAAAGAATACCCTTCGAGGGATATTGTTGCTGAACACTTTGAAGGTGGGAAACTCCTTGATACCACCGGGGATATAGAAGGTGCGTACATTTGTGCCCAGTGAACTGTACGTGATAGAACCCTTATTGCGAAGGAGGTTGTTGAACGCGATGGCAGTTGAGTCGTGGACGTGCAGCTCGTGAAGCATGAGGGTCATGTTGGTGACCTTGACTCGATACTTCTTTGTACCCTTACGCCTATCAACCATGAATTCATCGGACGAAGGGAAGCAGAGGATACGGAAATCAACGTACGGTAGGAGTGCTTTTGGCTGAGTTGCAGGTTCAAACCAAAGAGGGGTTACCGCTTCAAGTACTTTTGATTTCGCACATGCTCCTTTCCTCTTCAAGTACTCGGAATCGGCATCAGATGTGGGAACTGCTTCAGGGGAGAAACCAGCAAGTCTAAGAAAAGAGTCCTTGTACTCTCCACTGTATGACAGCATGGCACTAATGAAACTTCTATAGGGAAAGTTGTCGTTATCATAGACCAGCACTCCATTGACAAATACTTGAATTTGACGAAACTGGGAACATCCAAACAAATTAACGGGAGCATATACTTCTCCAGCTTCTTCAGTCGTTATGTCACTGTAGTCTTCATTGACAATCTTATACTTGGTGATAATGTAACTACGCTGAAGATCTAGGAAAGCTTTTGAGTTCTGAACTCTAAACTCGTAGGGTTTGACATCGGGACCGGATGTGAGACTTATCTCGTTGAAGCGTGATGTCTCCACACCGCAGACAGTACTACTCGTAGAAAACAAATCAAGACTGGGATGCAACGAGGAAGAACTCTTCTCAATCTCGCTCTTAAACATTTTACAACCGCTCGGTACGAACGCAGGACGAAAGAATGAGCATTATAATATTTTATCGGGCAATTAAACGACAACAAGACTCTCGAGCACGTGGAGAGAGCCTCCTCTGCTACGAACAAGCGGAAGATCGGTATCGGGATTATAACCGAGACGAGCACTCGCATGATTGAATACCGTCTCCATTCCCTTGTGAGTACGGAACCGAATATAGTGCGAATCGAAGGAAACATGAGTATCCAGTAGGGTGGGTGGCGTGGTCGAGTATCTGTCGGTGCCGAGTAGATTACGTGCTCCCTCTACGCCAATGTTGATGGTGGGTAGGATGCCGTGAAGAGCGTGCATCTTCTCGCGCCGATTGAGGAATCGCCAGAAGGGAAATTGTTGCTCGATGTAGGTGATGAGAGGAATCATGTTGACCGCAACTTGCGAGAAGAGAAGACTAGTGAATGAACGCTCGTCTGATCACTTTGGTGGGCGGGGTTCTCCTCTTCCCTCCTCTCACAGGGGCGGAGCCTCTGATGAAGCCAATCGCTCTGGGAACCCCTTTCCCCTTTTGAATTTGGCGCCTCTTGCCCACACCGGTAAGATTTCGAACTGTCGAACGAGCCTGACTCTTTACACTGTCCTTAAGACTGGTACCATTGCTAACGTCATTGACAATGTTAGCACCAGCAGAGACCAAATTCTGGCCAACAGGACTTGAAAGGAACGAGGGGATTAGACGAAACAGAGATCTGAGCACTCCTCCAATTCCAGCTCCGTACTGGGGACGAACACCGGAGAAGTGTGAAATCCTACCACCTCCTCTCCCATAAAGTACTGAACTTTGATTGAACAAATTTGCCCAATTTTCTTTAGATGAATCATAAACAGAACGTGACATTTCTGCAACCGCTCACTGTAACAGCAAGTAAGTAAGAATGATTCATTGAACGATATGCATACAAACCGACAACAGAACAAACACACACTTGCATGGGGAGGGTATTAGGGGTGAATCTTATGAACAATTATGCAGTCATACTATCGTCGTCTTCATCATGGGCTCTAACCTTCTTAGAGGTACTCTCATCATTATCATCATCGCTTCCAGACTCTTCTTCATCATCGTCATCACTATTCTTATCCTCATCCTCATCACCTCTATCATGCTTATCCTTGAGAATGGTATTGAAGAACAGGGTCTGGGCACATCTACGGTTAGCGAACACACAAGATCTGCAGAGGGGAAGCACTAGGCAATTCCTGCCGCCCTTCTTGATCTCCTTGGTGTACGCAACTGCCGCATCATTGCACTCGTTGCACATGTAGACGATGACAGCACGCTGGCGATGGGCGAGATAACTCTGCTCGAACTTGGCGCACAGCTCGTCCTTGGCAGGTGGAACGTAAGTGTGCTTAGTCTGCAATGAGGTATACTGTAATCGGGAAGAGAACAACACGAACCAAGAGCACGAGGAGCAAGAAGCATACCTTTTCCGGCTTCTTCTCCGTGAATGATTTGCCTCCCTTCTTCTTGGCTACTGTAGTGAAGCTGGTAGAGGATGAGGTCTTCTTCGGCTTGGTGAATTTGGCCATGGCGTAGAGAAGAGATTGAGTGAAGATAGAGAGGCTCCTTGAGATGCGCTCGATTGGATTGGAAATTGGAAGATCGGCTGCCTATTTATACCCACTCTAGGGGGCGGAGCCTGTCTCTCAAGTTTACACACTCTCTCATCTACGCTCGTATCTCTGCGCCTCCACACTCTCTCGCCATTCTATCAATCTCACAACCAGATGTCATTCAACCAAATTCAAATGTCGGAGACAGCTTGCTTCCCCGATTGCTCCTCTTCCCACTTCGATTTGAATTCCGCTCCGGTCACGTTTGCCTCTATGGTGAAAAACGAGCCGAGGACTACCGAGGATAGAGGAGTTCAAACACCCGAGGGGCGCCTACCGGTGAAGGCAGATCAGATGTTTCGCAATAGCAGACCCACACCAATGGTACGGTAGCTTAACGTTTGAGCACTATGATGTGATTGGATTTCATCAGACTCGTCGACAATGGAGCTCTGCTGCTCGTTCCGTTCACGTTCTACTGTGTGCTGCATGCTGGAAGAAGTTTCGAGACGACGAGACGAGACTGGCTAATGCAAATGGATCGCAAACTCTTGTGATTCAAGTCTGCGATCATTGTGTCAAGAACAACCGTACTCAACGGTTCGATTAATCCCGCTCTCTTACTATGAACACACAACAACTCAACTCTATATTTCGGAGAGATCCCAAGATTTCTCGACACTTTCTAGGCACAGTTGCTTGTGACCAACTTCCAGACCCCAACTACCTTCCTGCTACATTTTCTCTTTGTGTAAACACCGATAAAAGTACATCAAAGATTGGTGGGCTACATTGGCAGTCGATATTTGTTCGTAACAACATCTGTTATTTCTTTGATAGCTTTGGTCAGCCGCCAAAGGGGATAATTCTAAAATTTTGCAAACACTTCTCGTATATTTACTATAACACGATGGCTCAACAGTTGCCCAGTGCCATAACATGTGGTGCGTACTCTGTTTACCACATTCACATGCAGAGCAGAGGTCATTTGTTTGAAAAAGTTGTGCAACACTTTGTCAGAATAAGCCATGACGATGTGTTTGTAACCAAATGGCTAAGCCACGCCCACAATTTCCGTTTATTTGATGCATAAGCTTCGTAAGCACCGGTCGTTTCTTATTGAGCTCTCTAAAAATCCCAATCTAATTTCTAAGGCTAGCCTGCCCGAGCTTACCTGTGTAGTAGAGATCTTGCATAACCTATCCCACATTCCCTTCACCTACAAGGAGAAGCGTGCAATTTGCAAACACGTCCCCGTTATCAAAGAGATTGCCAAGTGTAGTCGTGAGAAGAAGGCGCGTGAATCCTTGAACCAGTACGGAGCCGGTTTCCTGGGTGCAGTAATCCCTGCGGCCCTCGCTCTACTCAGTCTGATAGGCAAACCATGAACAAATACAAACTCGTCCCCTATCTTGTGCTGTCCAAGGAAGATGCTCAAATAGAGACTATGCAGGAAGAGTTGATTAAACTGCTAAACGACAAAAGCATAGACGACTCTTCCAAACGAGCTCTCTACGAGGATCTACTGAACAAGATTACCCGTTTCAAAGAGATGATTGCAACTGAGAAACCTGTGCAATTCAAAGTCCCCGCTCTCCCTCTTCCTCCTTCACCTCGAGTAACCGCTGCGGTTGAAACGCAGACCGAACCTATATTCAACACCGACGATGAGATCTATACTGCCGATGGGGCGATTCATGGGTCTACTCCGCCATCTAGTATGGTGTCACCAGTGGTGTCACCAGTGGTGCCACTACAGCCACCACCTACACCCACAAGTAACACCACACATCGCACCATGGCCACACCAAGAAGTGAACATGAACAGAACATGAGTGACACCAACGAAGACAACCAATTCGAGTTGGCTTCACCGAGTGGGAGACAAGGACGACGAGTACGACAAGAGAGACGCCAACAACAACAGCTCGATGTGATTTCCCCATCTACTACCCGTGGCGGAATTGACTACTCCGATCCTTCACTGGAAGGGAATCGAAAATTGGGAAAGAAGAAGACTTGGTACCATGCAGTACACCCGAAACCATGGAAGTAATGTACGTCGCAATAACAGCTTCTGTCAATTTTTATTGTTCATTTCGTATACGATAAAGAAGATATGAGATACACCACTTCAAAGAGATCTAATCTTTGCTTCTCACTTCACCATCCTCGAATTCACTATCATCATCATCATCATCATCACTATCCTCCTCTTCATCACTCGAGATAGTCAGATCCACAAGAACGGGAGGAGGAGGAGGAGGAGGGTTGCGAATTGAAGATTCCATCTGGGCTCGACACGAGGGGCAGTACACGGGAGACGACTTCATGGGACGGCGGGCAAGTTTGCGAGGGTCACAGAGGATGTACTCAGTGATCTTAGATTGCCGAAGTCTCTGAAAACATACCACTCTGATTGAATAGAAGGGATGGGGAATTAGAGGGGCCGATCTCACCACAATTCCAAAAATACGTCGCATCAGTGCAATATTCTTTCCCTTGCCAGGGTTGCTAGTGTTCTTGGAGCGTCCCTGCTGTATGACCGCCGAATTTTGCACACTAAAATAATTATTCCATTGGCATACACGGTGCTCACCACCCGTACCTCTCATCTTTCTCCGCAGTCGTCCTCTTCTTCTTCTCAGAATTCCGCTTGCGTGTCATAGTTGAGGGAGTGATACGGCAACGATTAAAAAGTGAGGAGAGAGCCTAGATGGCTGAAGGAAACGGTGAATTTGGGCAGCGGATTGCCGCTTATAAACCCCGCTCCTCCCCCTCATTGTTTCTCTCTGCCCACCAGATGTGGTGGCAGAGCGACTTTAATTTGAAAATTTGAATCCAACTTCATTCGTATCGTTTCATACCGTACCACTCAGTGATACTAGCTGTCTGCTCCGATTGAACTACCGTAGTTTGCGTCGAAAGAAAAAGAGCCATTTCTCGATTGGTTCAGTTCGCGATTGAAATCCGGTAAATAGTCATTGTGTGCACTGTGCTTCATGGTGTAGTCGGTCAAATGTTCGCCCCGTTTAAAACTACCGTAGTTAACTCAACTCTGAACAAAAGGTCCGGCAATTCAGTTCGCGATTGAGACTGAAAAATAGACATTGTGCGTAGTGTGCTTCATGGTGTAGTCGGTCAAATGTTTGCCCCGTTTAAAACTACCGTAGTTAACTCAACTCTGAACAAAAGGTCCGGCAAATCAGTTCGCGATCAAGACCGGAAAATAGTCATTCTGTGTAGTGTGCTTCATGGTGTAGTGGGTTAAATGTCTGCTCCGATTGAACTACCATAGTTACGCCACATGTCCCTCGATCAGAGGGAAGAGGAGAGGAGAGGAGGCGGAGGGGTGGCGAGTACTTAGTTCCACTCTAACCTCAGCCCTCCAACTGCCCACATGGTACAATGGCTAACGCTTTTGTCTCGCCGACACCGCCCCGTTGGATCGACCCCGCTCGAAAACTCCGGCAAAAGTTCGACCTCGGCAAAGGGCACCCGCCCGGTAAGGAAGTGGTAGTGATCGGGAGTCGAGATCACCCAAATGTGGATCGAGATTACAGATTAGCCAAATATGGAATAATAATCGAGAATGATCGAATATGGAACGATAATCGAGAATTACCAAATATGGATTAATAATCGAGAGTGACCAAATATGGATCTAATAATCGGGAATGACCAAATATGGATTAATAATCGAGAGTGATATCACTGATATCAGTCGAGAGTCGAGAATACACCCTTATAAGGAAATGTAACTGAGACCTGCAAGATACTACTCCGAGCTAAATCGGGTTTTGCGAAAAATGGAGGCCATGCAACTAGGAGAGGCGAATGTAATGAGGAATGCTAGACGTGGCGTTGATGAGGTAGTTTGAACCGTCGGAACTCTGTTTGGCTAAAGGGGTGGCGAATAGGGATGGCGAATGAAGAGGTTGAATTGCACTCTTCATTCTCCCTCTCACGGGCGCGCAGATCGGTGTCATTCTTCACGAAGAGCGATGCGGCGCGGCGAGCTCTTCATGAAGAATGAGATGGAGAAATGAGAGAGATCTCCACGTTATTCCTCCTCTTCATGAAGAGGGAGATCGGCCGCGTCGCTCTTCATGAAGAGCAAAATGAGAGGGAGGGAAAATGACCTCTTCATTCTTCCATTTTCTCTTCATTCGCCATCCCTAGTGGCGAATGAGAATAGTAGTGATTGAAAATAAGATATATTCAAGAAGTGCGGAACCGTCAACGTGTTTTGAAAACCGTGCTGAAATCGAAAATTTTCCAGAAGGAACAAGCGAGAGAAAAGCGACTTAAGCAGGAGCTAGCAGTAGCCAATACGAAAATCAGCCAACTCAAGACTCAAGTGGCTTCAGTATGTGATTTCTGTTTCGAGTTATATGCCAAAAATGACCCGAGAAGGGTAGGATGAGGCTCATTATCACTGCATTGACTAATCAACTCGTTTATTCATTGCTTAATCCGCCTGAATAGTTTACAAGGGAGGCTCGATATTGTGGTTCACAGACAAGAGTTTTCCTCGACGTTATCGATGATTACCCAAAAAAATCACCTTACAGTTAAAAAACGAGCTCAACAACGAGAAGCAAAACTCTGAAAGTCGACGGCTCAATGTTAGCCGATTGGCGAAAGATAATCACGCCGCATCACTGCGAGAGAAGGAGCTGAAACATGAACTGGAGAAGGCAAAGAAGGAAGCATATGCTATCGGTGTGAGTGTGCAGACCTTTACCCCTAACAAACAGTTAAACTGTTTAAGCACGGTTTACTGCTTTTTTTGTGAATATCTATGCCGTTTTTGAATGAACTGAATCCAGCAGAAAACTATTTTATTTCAGGCTCAACGACTAGCGTCTGAGAATGAAACAGCGAAAATCCGACAAGAACGAGATCTTCTTGTGACTGAGAAGACAGATCTGGAACAGAAGTACCGCCGAGCGCTCATGCTGGTGAATAATAATTATCATTTTCGAAAATCGAGCTCAAACTAAAAAAAGAGATTGCTTGCAGCTCGGTCGCCAGCAAACCCCTGCAGTGATGGAACCTTTGGGAGCTGCAGAGCCTGGTCCTAGCGGAGTTGTTCCGGAGTCTCACGAACCGAAGAAGAAAAATCGGAGTAAAAAGAAGAAGGTTTCACAGGATCGACTCGATACATATCACACGTGTCCCATATGAATTGAATAAACCATTTGATGAAAAATTCACGAAAAATGTCACTTGTGTCACTTGTTTTCTGGTCACAGATAGGATCAGAAAAGCGATGCGCTCTTATCATCTATCACACTCGTTCTTATCACTGTTGACTGTTGTTACGCGCCATCGATCTTTTTGAGTGTTTGAACCTCTCCTTTCTCAGTGCTCTGTTCCAGTGTTTCAGCAGTTCGTTTTGTTGCTCAGTTTAGCATTGTTTAGATGGAATTAGAACTGCAACCACTTAGCAGTCGACCAGAACTGTATAGCCGAGGAGCGGATGGAATTATCTATAGTTTGCAGCAACCTTATGATCTGCTTTCTACTGAGTGCAGGTATTTGTTATGGCTTTTGGCATTTTGAATTATGATTTTCAGTTCTCAGAGAGGAGAGATCTGTATTTCTCTTCCGGTTTTAAACGCTGCTTCGCCTTTACTTCACTATTCTGGATGCGATGACTGGCACTTTTTAACATACTTTTATACAAAGAAAGCAGGAATGTTTTTGAAACAGGTACCGTATGAAATGGGATTCAACAGTCCGTATTCTTGCAGAATTATTTGCTCGTATCTGTCAATCTGAGAACATTTGACTACCGGGTACTCAGAGAAACAGTGAGACATTTATCTTGAACTTTTGAAAAGATACATTTTTACAAAAAAAAAATGCAGGAATCTCCAAACGTGTGGTTTTGTCATAGGCAACCATATTATTTGCTGCGGTATGATGCTTTTATATTTTCAAATTTTGCTAAACTTATTTCTCGTTTTAAGCACTTCTGTCTTCGCAAGCACTTACAACATCATGCATTTCGAAAACGTTGACAATCCAATAACTATCAACTTGGCTGGAATTTCCTTTGAGAATGCTCTACTAATTTACAAAAAGTAAGGAGTATTTCTTACCCAAATACAGTTTTTTTAGTGGAAAGTTGTTCACTCTTCGAAACGGAAAACGGGAATGGAGGAATGTCTCTGAAAATGTTGAATTGATATGTTATCCTGAACTGGATTCAAACAGTGTACGTTTTATCTTTAGGAATCTCCCTTTCTTGTCTCTTTCTAGCAGCTTTACCGTTTCTGTTCTATTGAAACCTCGGTTGAAGTAAAAAATAGTGCACCCAAGAAAATATACTGGTCCGAATTCAATATGCTGGTCCCAAAACAATTATGCTGGTCCCGAAGATATGCTGGTCCGGAATATACTGGTCCCATCGTAATATGCTGGTCCCGAAATTGAGAGAAAAATATACTGGTCCCCGTTTTGAAAATATACTGGTCCCAACCATTTGTCTTG
>LS514501.1:1172478-1218817 GCA_900490845.1 Pristionchus japonicus
GGAAAGGCAATTTGTAAAGTACACATGTCACGCGAACCGTGGTGTGGAAGAGATATTGCTTACTTTAACCTCGATTTTCGCCGTATTTTCGAGTTATTGATTTTTTTAAAGTTGTAGATAAGTTGCAGCAAACGATTCTCTCTCGAACAAGTACAAACATGACTCATGAAAGTGCGTTTGGAGTGTCTTGAATGATGTACCGAAAAATCCCGTACAATACAGTATTGTATCGGATTCGTTCCGGAATATAAATTCGGAACGATAGTAGGGAGTTCGAATATATTCACGTCTGCAAAAATCAAGCGGGATGCCGTAATGGGTGGGATTGTGAAGAGAGTGAGACCGGGGTGATTATGTGAAAGAGAGAGTTAGTTGTACTCGATTAGTCTGATTATTCGTCGTAATGTACGCCTATCGAAACTGTCGCTCACTGAGCTGAATCCCCTCCGGGGAAGGACTTTCATTTTTGCCAGCACATCAATTGCCCAAATCATCTTAACAACTCACTGTTCAGTGGAATTCCACTCCATGTACTTGTAATATGCATTTTTCCAACTGAAGCATGGCCAATGACCTTCAACAAATCGCTACTGAAATGATTTTCATTGATAAGGCGTTTCTTTAACTGAAGCATGCTCAATTATCTCTAAGCATAGCTTGTTAAATTCAAAATCAACACATTTTTAATTTTCTCCAAGGGGATAAACAAAAACTTACGCGAGCTTCTCATTGAAAAATGACTCCATTTCGACGTCAAATGATTCAATTAAAATTCCGTTAACTGCACTTGAAACGACATCGACTCCTATTTCATCAACCAAGCATATCAATTTGATGCTTGAACAACGTTCGAAGACCCGACTTAGAAAATCCGTCAGACCCTCCTTGACAGTTATGTCGTTAATGGGGCGTTTCAACTCGATTAAAACCTGAACTTGTTTTGGTGAGAACTTTTTCTCTCCAAAATATCAGTTAGATATATTTCGGTAGTTCTAAATATACTAGGCACTTACACGGTCAGCATAATGCAACTTTTCGATGTGAGAACTATTGATGCCAAAGAATTCCGAGTTTCCCTTGGGCATTATCATTATAAGAATAGCAGTTGGATACGTTTGAAGGTAGAGCACGAGCTGAATCAATTCAGGAAGTTTGTTTCGGTTGGTCTTCACATACTCATGGGAAAGTTCTTTCCGTTTAGGGGAAATCTGAAAGAATGTTGCTCAATCACGAACTCGAAAGAGAAAACAAAACCAGATCAAACATCTCGAAAACGGTAGAAATATTGGCACTTGTCTAGTTCCCCGGAAGAATGGTTGAGTTTCACTCATTCCTAATAAGATATTTCGAAGCGCAGGGTTGGTGGTCGGGGTGGATGGAGGAAATACACTCTTCCGGAGAACTAGACAAGTACCGAAATGTTCACCTTGCTCATGCTGTCAAACGTCGTTTGGCCAATACTGAGAATTTTGCGAATGATATCGGAAGGAAGCATAGCGAGATTGATCTCATCTTCGGGAGAATACATCATCAAGAGAGTGAATATGATAAATGATTGAGTTCAAATAAGAAAGATGCCGCTTGGAAGGATGAGATAAGCTATAGGAATAGGAATATCCACTCTTCTGGAATATTCACCCTTCTGGTAAGGCTTGCAAGCACGACACGAGTCGACGCATAATTTCTTCTTTTTTACATAGTTTGAATCATTTTGCATTTAGCAAAGCTAGAGCATCGTACTTCCTGCCACACGTGTGAGATCTATTGAAATAAATAAAAGAACATGAAAACAATTGTTCGCAGAAAAGTTATATTAGATAACATTAGATATTGTACAAATTTCAACATAGTTAATTACCGAAACATCATAAGGTATCAATTGTTCATGGACGCTTCAACGATAACTCTACAATGGTCTTTCCCATATTTCCACCGGGAAATACTAGTTGATAAAGTTAGATCCGATCTACTGGCTTTCAGACATTCAACCTCCTTTTGCCACTCGTCAGGTAACTTTGAAATCCCGTCCGTTAACAATTCAAGCTTGATCGAAGGGACGCGAGGGAGAATTTTACAAATGAAATCTGAATTTTTGTTGAAAATTGATCACAACAACTAACAAAATTACTTTTCAGAGAGATATCACATCTTACAGTGTTGATCTGTAGTTGTTTAACCGTAGCAGTTTCAGATAGCTTGAGAATGAAGTCTCTGAATTGGCTAATGTTAAAAGGTCATGTAGACAAAGTGATTTCATCTTTGGAAAAATATTGTGGTAGTTTAATTGTAAAAAGGAATACTTGCTCGAATCTTATTGAAAAATGCGTTTCCGAGCACTGCCAATCCTTCAATTGAACTTCCATTGACGGCGTTTACAATTATGTCCATTTCGATTTCATATTTCGTGTAGATATCCAATTCCTTGATAAAGAAAGAGCTTTTGAAAATGCGAGTGAGAAATTTCGAAAGCCACTTCTTGACAGATTGATTGCGTATGGAGTCTTTCAAATTGATTTCTACCTGTAGATTCAATGCGTAATTATGGGGTTTCAGTGTCAAAAAATTTAGTTCAAATACTCACACGGTCCATGGATGCTCCATTCTCTTTAATGAACAAAGGTTTGATTCCAAAGAATGTGCCGCTTCCCTTGGGTATGTCCATTCTCAAGTATAATTTTCCTTTGGCATAATGTTGCAAGAGAATGTTTTTTACTACAGGCAAGTAACTGCGATTTTTCTTTAGATACTCGATACAGAGTTGGTCCCATCGAGGTGAAATCTAAACGGGTTGAACATTTTTCGATTCTTCTAGAACCTGTTCGATCTTGTTCAAACAAAAAAGATACTGATTCATGTCAAAGACCGTGCACAAAAGCTCACTTCGCACATGTAATTCACCGAGTCTTTTCCAACGTTGACAATCTTACGAATGATATCCGAAGGAAGGGTGGTGAGGTTGATTCCATCGTCATGAAGAGAAGTCATCGTAAATGACGTCTCAGTGAATGAGTGTGTAGGCTTGGTTTATTGAGTTCTCATAAAGCAGAGGAAGATACAAAAACAAAAAGCGGTACCAGGAGGAGTCTCCTCTGGCAACGCTTTCTAGGGCATATGGCGAAAAAATCGACATCGAGTTAGCTAGAAAAAGACAACTTCTCTGAAGCTGCGCAAAACTGATTTCCCGAGGACTCTGAAGATGTTCGCGTCGCATACTGTATCTACGTTGGCTCTTGAGTCCGGACTACGTCACTTCGAAATCGGCAATCAGTTTCTTCTTTATCTTCAATTGAGTTCCGCTCCATACATCCTTACTGCGGACAATAA
Organism: Pristionchus japonicus; assembly: GCA_900490845.1. Lineage (NCBI taxonomy): Eukaryota > Metazoa > Nematoda > Chromadorea > Rhabditida > Neodiplogasteridae > Pristionchus > Pristionchus japonicus. The sequence continues at coordinate 1,175,803 of LS514501.1, forward strand.
TTTCGAGGCCATTCACAAAGCTCAATTTATTCAAGTAGGTTACAAACAGCAGTGAGATGAGAACATCATTGATATTAAAATTACAACATAGAACGAGCAATCAATTTAGAGGTAATGATACTCAGCCACCTCTTTTCCAACATTAGCATTGTTTCTCACTTCCATCCTAACCGTTCCGTCAATCGCCCTAACCAGAGTCTGGGCAAAGCCCATAGTTGCTCCGTTCATGCTCACTCCATTCACTGCGATTATCTCGTCTCCGATGGTTGCTCCATCGAGTGATTCGCTGCGACCGCGCGGGATCACGTGGCGGACGAGGAATGACTGATCGACAATGCTGACAATAAGACCGAGTTCCTGGCCGGCTTTCTTGGTGAGGAGGGCGAAGCGAGGCGAGGCTGGAGCTGCAGCCTCGCCTTCCGCAGCCTGTTCCTCGGGCTGTGCGGCACCGCCGTCAGAGATATCCAGTCCAGTCGCTTTCTGAAATCGAAACAATGTTGCAAATGTTCTAGCAGATTACACGAATGAAGGATCAATGTGCAAACCTCCAGCACTTTGCGGACCCTGTGCGATCGCTGTAGGGTATCTTTCTTCAGCGACCAAGTACAGAAAAATACGAGCACCATCTTGATTACGAGCAGAGCGAAGAGATATTCGTCCGAGAGAGTCTCGGAGAAGCCGTAGGAGACGAGTGAAATCACCTGAAATGATCAGTTCCATCTTCATTCGTAAAATGGGTCTCTTTCGCTCGTCAGTTTGAATAGGCGAGCATGCAAAATGAGGGAAAGATTGATCGATTTACCGCTGATAGAACCAAGGCAGCCATTCTCGTAAAGCTCGCTGACGGACACAATAACCCAAAGAAGCATCCAACGGGAAGAGATAGAAAGATGGAGAACTGAAATTGCAAATGAGATTATGACATCGATGCAAGAGTATCTAGGAAATGACTGAATTCTGACCACGTGGTAGAAATACGAGCTGAAATATGGAGATCGATAGGAGAGAAGTGCGAAGAGTGCTTGCGCGATGAGAACAAAGAAGAGTACATCCTTGAATGAACTTGATTATTAACGGGTCTTATCATTTTAACAACTCTACGAAACTCAAATTCTAATTTAAAGCTATCAATGCCCAGCGCAGCGTTCTGCCTCGACAGAGAAGGGTTAGCGATTTGCATGAATCGAACTGCAAAGACGAGAGAGAGGAGGGATCGCTCTCCCCGCTAATTTTGAATAATTTGCATGGCGGGAAAATGCTTTCTTTGTGCAACCCTTCTCTGGAGAGAACAATGGGGGTCAGAACGCTGTGCCAGAAATACGCATGTATAAAAATAATTGCAAACTTATATTGGCCTAATTACCTGATATTCATCGAGGTTCAAATAGTGATTCCTGACCGTAATGTAGTAATTGCGGAAAGCAGTTCGATTGTCCTTCTTTCTTTTCTGAAATTGAGAGTTTTAGTTTTGATGCACTCAAAACATAAGAATGAGTCCTTACCTGAAATTGCTCGTAATCTCCGTCGAATTTCTCATCATCTTCCGCATTTTTGTCCAATGCTTTGCGGAATTTCTCGATCTTTGTTTCGAGATCCTAAATGATATTATCATCATTTTCAAAATCGAGTTTCAAGAGAAGGTTGTAATTCAACTAACCTTAATCCTCTCCTCTTTCACTGCCAGACTAGTCTTCACTGCAAACAACTCCTCGTTCTTTTCCCACAGTTGATTCTCGCGATCATGAGCTGATTCCAGCAGTTCCTTCTTCAGTTTGAGGAGATCCTGGAATTTGTAAAAAGTATATATTTTGTTTTTATCCAATGAATTATGTCCTTTTCATGACTTTTCTATCGTTTCATTTTATTTTAATCCTTGCTGTTCGTCTACCAAAAATTATCAAGATCATACGCTGCACAATCCGACTGCTCTTTTTATAACATTGTATTGTATGCCAAATAGAGTTCGATAAACGGGTCGCCGTCACTTCATTTCACCCACTCTCTCGCCTCTCTCGCCAGAGCATGTGAAATGAAGAGACGGCGACCCGTTTATCGAACTCTAATGCCAACCTCATTCCTGCCCTCCATATCCTCAGTCAGCTTCTGATTCACCTCCTTCAGCACTTCCATCGAATGTCTTAGGTTGGTGAGTTCTTCGTTCTTATTCCACAATTCGTTTTCGCGATCTTGTTCAGTGGCGCGGAACTTCTTCTGGAGTTCCCGAAGAGCCTGGACAAATCATAATTATTTTCCATTTGAGCTATTCAGATGATAACATGCAGAATGTGAAATTCGAGATTTCGTCTCTCATTTTCAATCCCTGCTACACTTCGAGTGGCAAGAGTGCATGGGAGGGTACATCTTCTGGTACATTCCCATTCCCCACCTCCTCATTTCTCGCCTTCTCCACGCGCAGTGCTCGGTTCGCCTGTTCCTTGAACCTGCTGAGACTTTCCAGATTGAGCACTTCTTCCGTCTTCTCACGCAGTTTAATTTCCCTCTCACATGTGTCAGCGGTGATCGCTTTCTGGAGATCGAGCAATGTCTGAACAGATCGATTTCCATAAGAGATTTGCGTATTTTCAGTTTCCAACTATAATATTTACTATACCTAACTCACCTCATAATTTAGATACTTCTCGATGCGCAGTGTTCGGTTCGCCTCTTCTTTCTGAGCGATGAGGCTCTTCAGTTTGAGTACTTCTTCCGTCTTCTCGCGCATTTGATTTTCGCTAGCACGTTCGGTATCGAGGACCTTCTTCTGGAGCTCTTTCTCCCTGTCGACCTGCAGCCTCAGCTCGTCCATCATTTCCTGAAGGGATTTTCATATTGAGCCTGCTGAACCATACCAATAAACCGGGAGAAAGGGAACGATGGCTCGGATTTTCGAGATTTTCCCGTAAAATTCCGGAAACTGAGTTTACCCACTGGTTCGAGCCATCCATCTCCGATTCCAAGTCATCGTTCTCTTTCTTCCGGTTTATTGGTATTGAGACCAATGTCTTACATAATTGCTATTTTTTGAATGAAAGATTGATTAAGAAGGCCAACCTTCCATTCGTCCTTCAGTTGCGTGTTTTCCTGTTTCCTCTCTTCGATAACATTCTTGAGATGTGTTATCTCCTCGTTCTTCACGCGCAGACGATCTTCACAATCTAGCTCGGCAGCGAGGAGTTTCTGCTCGAGTTGTTGAACTCGGAAAGAAACCTTGCCTTCTTCGGGTTCTACCTCAGACTGAAGCGACACCTGCAAATGAATTTCGTGTTTTTGTTTGAACCTTGTTAATCATGTCTCGATTCTTCGATTGGAGATGGAAGCGGTTTTGAGAATCATTCCGCTCTTATCCTCGCAAATGAAAGCGGTCTTTTGGGATTCAAGATGCCAAGCTTACTATGCTCCTATTCTCAGAGTGTACATAAGAGGAGCGGCGCTAGAGAGTTGAAAACTTGGTTTGTTGCTATTGGGGAAACGATTGGTGTTTTGGTCGACATTTCACCAGTTTTATCGCCAATTGACTACACGGATAGTGAATGCACATGGCTCAGCATCCATGATTGTATCTAGTACGTAATAAAGCAACTAACCTCGCCGGTTCTTCTCGCAGGCTTTGGGAGCTCTCGATGAGCCTCTCTTTTTCGCAAAGCCTCGATGCGATCGTCGAATTTCCTGCGGTACGTACGGTACACGCCCTGAAAGAATCAGATATCAGGCAAGGACTCTAAGTCGGACGAGCACATTCGGATGATAACCTACTGGATGAGCAACATTTGCACATTTCGTCAATTACATAACATCTGTTCTCTCGCCCTCATTAGGTGCTCATCCAGAAAACTATCATTCAAATGTTCTCATCCGACCCAGTGCTCAGGTAAGGCATGAACGTAGCGTTCGTAATGCAGGCTCCGTCTGTTCTTTTGCTGAACTTACGTCGAGCCATATCATAGCTAGCTTTCATTTCGATGTCATGTCTAGAGATGTCAGAATGAAGAATGACTCTCCTCATTTTCCACACTCTCTGACCGATCAGGCAGGCGAGAGAGTGTGTGAAATGAGGAGAACCGTTCTTCGTTCTGACAACCCTGGTCATGTCCCATATCATTGCAGTGCATGCAGAAACAAATAATGAAAATATTTAAACACTGACACTTTCATCTATGTCGGGTTCTGGGGCTGATTGCAACGGAGGAGGAGGAGATTCTGAAAAAGCAATAATCGAGGTAATGTTGCTGCCACATGCGAGGTGTTAGCTACACAGATGAGAGCGGTTATCACTGGTCAGAGTTCACATTCTAGTAGTGAGGGCATACGAACTGTATGAAACGAGAAGACGCGAGTACTGTCTAACGTTGGGGACTAGGGTAAGAGTAAAAGGCTTCCACGTCAAACGATTTTGTTGTTGTCCTGCGACGACTACGCTGGGAGGGGCAGGATGGTAAGGCCGACTGCAAGGGGCCTAGAGGAGAGCTTACCGATGAGAGCAAAATCAGACTCGTCGTCCGAGTAATTGTTCTCCATTGGAAGAGAGTGAGGCATCTCGATACGATTCAGAAGATGGGAGCGACCAGTTAAGACGAGCGGACGCGTGAGTGAATGAATGAACTAGAGTCGAGTTTTGAACAAGCAAGCGTTGAAAAAAGCCTTCTCTGTGATGATTGGTTTATTTGAAGTGATTGGCGTGGTTTCAGTTTTTCAACGTTAGCTTGAGTGGAGCTTGGAGGAAAGAGGATGAATAACCACCACGGGGTAATAGTAGAGACGAAGTTCGCATTAGAGCGCAGCCATGGAGAACAAGGGGGTTTCCTAAAAGTTGAGTTTCAATGATGCATCGATATTCTTTAAATCAACATTGATTTGATAAAATGTATCAATGCGGAGAAATCTGTGAGTGAACATCCTGTTCGTTTACACTGCATTCCTTGATAAACATAGAAAATTAAAATTAATCCGATCTATTAATTCTGTTACCAACATTTTGAAAGTGATTTTGTTTATCATTCGGGACAAGGAACTTCTTCAAATAACGATTGCAATCAAATAATAAACAAAGCCAAAATATAAATAGCAACATTATCAACCGCTTCTGCACACATTAATGGTGGTTATTTCGAGATTAAACTTCGAAAAGGGAGAGCTCACAGACACTTTAATGTCCGATCTATTGGTGTTCAGCCAGTCCTTCTCTTCGTGCAATTTAATCAGTAATGATCGCTTGGAACTATTTGTCCGTAGCACTTTGATCTCGATCGCATGAACTTTCGGTGCAGCAGCACAGACGAAATCTGAAGATAATTGATGAGTTTCAACTAAACAATAAATGATGACAAATTCCATTGAAACCTTTTTGGGTACCTAAATACTGAGTTGTATTGTCACCTTTCAGTGAGAGGCTCATTCTGTCAGCGGCGATACGAAGACCTCGAACAGAGTTATTCTCGATGATCTTGAGAATCGGGTCTCTGAAATGCATTTTTATAAATGTCTAGCAACATCCTCCAATTGCACATTAGAAAACGCATTTAAATATACTCACGCGATCTGCTTTTTCAAGAGCTCGAATCCAAAAACATCCAAATGTTCGATTTGCATTCCATGTGCAGCGTTAGCAATGAGCTCGATTTCCGATGGTTTCCTAACGCATATCGCCATTTCTCCGACGCGCGAGCAATGTTCGAAAGTACGGACCAGAGACTCAGCAAGTCCCTGCGTTCCCTCTGTCTTGAAGTTTACCTGAAATCGGATTTGGATAACATTTAGATAAGAGATTTAGATAATATTTAGTCTAAAAATTCGTTCGAAAAAACCGAAGGCCACTCACACGGTCGTGCACAGCATGTTTAGAGTTGATTCCCAGCCACTTTTGAGCTGCTGACGGAACCTCCATGCTCACATAAGCATCACCGTATCTGTTAATAGTCAGGTTGAATTGCTTGATGGGAGGACCGGGAAGTTTGGCCAGTTCGGTTCGGCGAACATCAGTGCAGAGTGAGTGCCAACGATGAGAGATCTGGAATTAATTAGATTAATTAGATAATTAATAGCTGTCTGTAAAAACAATACGGCGCTCCTGCACTTTCCCGGACAATATTGTGAAAATGAAATGAGTTTCAGTGATTCCCTAAATAAAATGGTTTCTCGCTGAGTTGGGGGTCGGGTATGGAGGAGGTTATGGCGATATTTTGAGCTGTCCGGGAAAGTGCCAACAATTCAAAATTGAGCAATTGATTATCTAACCATCATTGCATTACCGTTTACATTACTTGCACCTATTACACGTTTCATAGTCAAAAAATATCTCAAAAAAGATTATAAGAAAGGGGAAAATAATACCCACCCCGCTCATGGCTTCAAGCGACTCGGATCCGAGGCTGATAATCCTGCGAATGACATCACCGGGAAGCGTATCGAGGGTACAAGTCGGAGTCTCGACTCGTCTTGTCGCATGCTTCACATCAGAAGGAAGCGTAGCGAGATTGGCCGGTGGAGTCTTGACTTGCTTCACTTGCTTCTTGGTAGTTGTTTTGGAAACTCTGGTCTGCTTGAGAGCCTTTGCGAGAATGGGGGCTGGATTCCTTGTACGAAGAACCATTCCGTGGTTGCTTTTGGCGGGCATTGTGAGAGGTTACTGGAATGGCTTAGATTAGGCTATGCGAAAACAAAAGAAAGAAAGTAGTAGAAAGAGAACACTAGACATGGGAACGATAGCATGAGCGTGTAGACAAAAATGAGATAGAATACATCACTTTCAGGAGAACGGTGAAGCAAAAGTTAGGTTGCAAATATTGCAGGAATAGATAGGCTGCTGGGAGGATACAAAAAATGGTGAGCTAAAGTGTGCAGAAAAAAATAGATGGGAAGTGTGACGCTAGGTTGCAAAAAGAATAGTAATAGATAGGACTAGTTAAGGGAGGGAGGAGAAGGAGGAAGAGAAGGGATGAGATGAGCGAGCGGATGTAGACTGAGTTGAGAGCTTGCTTATATAGTGGGCGGAGATCGGAACTTGCCGTTCCCATTGTGGTTCCGATCAGTCTAGACAGACACATCCGATCTGGTTCACGAGCGTTATTAGCCATGTGGTCTACCCTCTGGCTCCGGTGAAGTGATCTTTGGACGGTGACTTCCGATCTCCACCCACTACATAAGCCTACTCTCTCAGTTCAGATCGGAACCACTCACTCATTCCTGTTTCCGCCGCCTTCTTTCTCCCTTTCACCTTGCAATTCTCCATTCATTTTTGAGGTGCACATCTGTACCTAACAGCCTATCTATTACTGTTCATTTTGCAACCTTGCTTCCGCTTCAATTCACCGCTCACCCATAAGCGCGTCTTCCATGCCTTCCATCTGTTCATTTTCTACCCACTCGTGTTCTCTCATCTTTACACTGCTCTCTTATTGTTGTCAAAATGCCAAACCAAAGACATTTCAGTAATCTCTCACAATGCCCGCCAAAAGCAACCACGGAATGGTCCTTCGTACAAGGAATCCAGCTACCATCGTCACTACGCCTCTCAAAAAGACCAGAGCCCCCAAAGCAATTGCAAAGAACCGGGTGAAACGAGACAAAACTCCACCGACCAATCTCGCTACGCTTCCTTCTGATGTCATTCGAAGGATAATCGGTGTCGGGTCCGAATCGTTGGATAGCATGAGCGGGGTGAGTATTTCGATTATACTAGTTACTAATTAGCAATAATCCTCTAATCCTCTTCTTTTTCTAGAATCTTTTGATGACTAAAAACGATTATAGGAAAGGAGCACGTAGAATGTTGCTATAATTAATAATTTAAATCAATTTAATTACCTAATTCCAGATCTCTCGTCGTTGGCGCTCACTCTGCACTGAATCTCGCGAGACCGAGCTTCCCAAGCTTCCCAGACTGCCCGTTGATAAGTTTGTCATGATCGTCGAGCCTGACGGCAAAATTTGCATGAGAATGGAGATACCGGCTATCGCGCAAAAATATTTCTGCATCGACCCGAAATACGCTTGCGATAAATATGTGAGTAAACATTGTTTCAGACGATTTTCAGTTCAATTTGAATTACAACAAATTTCTTTCAGGTAACATTCTACTCAAGAGGCCCTATCAGCAGGATGGAAGTCAAGCGGGGACTTTCTGACTTTCTTATTCGATTTTTCGCTCGTTGCTCGAGTGTCAAAGTAATGAAAATGGAAGTTACGAAAGCATCGGAAATCGAACTAATTTCGAAGGCTGTAAATGGAATCGTAATCGAAAAACTGATGGTTAAAGGATTCAAACTTCTAAAAAAACCGATTGGGTGAGCGTATTTACATTGTTTTTTCTACAAAAATAAGCAATCAGAATATAAAGTATGTCATCTATAAAGTTCATTCCAGAGACCCGATTCTCAAGATCATGGGGAATAACTCAGTTCGAAACCTGCAAATCTACACTGAAAGAGTCAGCCTCTCACTAAAAGGTAACGTTATTTTGTTAAAATATGTTTCAATTGAATCGAATTGCATTTGCTTCAAGGATTAGCTCAACAGAATTGATATTTTTTCAGATTTCTTTTGCAATGCTCCACCAAGAGGGGGGATCAGGATCACAGTGTCATCAACAAATGAGGGCAAACCAATGATGCCTGCTAGTTGGAAAGAAGAACAGAAATGGCTGAATGGAAACAGACCTATTCCGAAATGTGTGAGCTATGGCGATGATCGGTCACCGCTCCTTAGAAGAACCACCATTATCGTGGGCAGAAGAGGTTGATAATGTTATTATTCATATTTTAGTTCAGTTTCTTATTTGGTCGCAATCGTTATTGTAGAAGTTGCATGTTCCGACTGATAAACAAAATCACTCTCAAAGTGCTGTTAATGGAATTTATCGTAGGAATTCACCCGCAATATTTCACAATTGTTGTGAAGGAATGCAGTGTGAACGAACGCGATACTCTAATCACAGAGAAAAGTTGAAAATGGGAAAATTGCCAAAATTGAAAATGGCAATTTTCCTCGCAGTGGAAAATTGCACAGTAACAGCCTCGAAATTTTTTTTGAATAGATTCTTATTAACGAGCTGGTCTCTTACCTTGACGAGAATTTGCTTCTCGACTCGCGCCAATCTGGTTTCAGAAAGTTCAGAAGTACCACTTCCTTCTTCTGTGAAACTTCCGCTTTTTACGCAAAACATTGAGTTCCAAAAAATCAGTTGACACCATATTTTTTGACTACCAAAAAGCGTTTGACTCCATTGATCTACGCTTGCTTTTGCACAAAATGTACTCCTTGGGTGTCTCTAACCATACTCTCAAATGGTTCGAATCCTACCATCGAGAACAACTCTGTTCGAGGCCTTCATATCCACGCTGAGAGAATGAGCCTCTCACTGAAAGGTAACGATGAAAATCATTATTTGTGTACCCAATTGGGTTCCAATGGAATTTGCAAGCATTTTGTTTTTGATAACGTTCCTCGTGAAAATTCTTTATTTATGCATCTCAATAGGTTTCAATGGAATTTGCCAGCAAGTGCTATTCAGTTGAAACTCATCATTTCTCTTCAGATTTCATCTGCGCTACTGCACCGAAAGTTCCTGCGATCGAGATCAAAGTGATGCCGAAAAATGATAACAAGCGATCATTGCCGATTGAGTTCAAAAAAGAGAAGGAATGGCTGAACACCAATAGATCTGATTTTAAATTGTCTGTGAACTCAGTCTATTCCATTCATAATTTCGCAAGAACCACCATTAATGTGTACAGAAGCGGTTGACAATGTTTTATTTATTTTTTTAGTTCATTTTAATATTTGATTTTGTTCGTTGTTGTAGAAATTATATGTTCCGACTGATAAATAATCACTGTTCAGCCCCGGGTTCGATCCCCGGTCCGTGCCATAACCTTTGCTGTCTTGCAATGATCACTGTTCAACACAGTTATCATAAGAATTGAAAGTTGAGTTTGCAATGTTTTTCCTTATCTATAAAATTGTCCAGTGTGATTGAACACTTTACACAAATTTCAGTAACGTTTCTCCATGTCGATCTCGAAATTAGAATCAAATAATTTGAAGGAATTATAACGAATCATTGGAGCGGCAGTTGCAAATAGTTTGTTCTACAATTCTTCTTTGTCTTCACCCGTTTGGGTTTTCTCATGTCAGTTTTTGCTCTTTTGCGATTATACTTTTTTCGATAAATCTCAAAACAGGGTTCATTTTTTCATTTTTTTTCATTTTCGAAATACCAGAGCACTCTCTGCTACTTTTCCTGCATACTTTGTGAGGAAGCGTGGTCAGTACTGAGAAGGACTCTGATTCATCACATTCTCAGAGAAAACGGGCCAAAGCAATAGGAGAATGATTGCGAATGATTCACATTGTCAAAATCAGAATTTAGCAATGTGTTCATCATGGGCCAAAATACAATTGAATTGAATCGAGTGATGAATGCGGTTAGTAGAATCGATGGCTTTCAGTGTCTCTAAATCCAGCCGCCCAATCTTCCTCATCTTCATAAATCTCGTTCATCACTTTCGCTCTCCTCGCCTCGTGATGAACAACCAGAACCAGCTCGTGACCGACCACATTTTCGACGAGTTCGGTAACATCCGTACTGCAAAAACTACATACTTTTGTGTATTTTTTAGTCATTTATTATATTATGTTCATGAGAACGCCTATTTTATGGCTAAATAAATATTGAACGCATTGAACAAATGTTGAATATTAGGTATAATTAGACTATACCAGTTTAGTTGGTGATTGCTAGTACTGAAGTACTTAAGTATAGTAATGAATCTGAGTCTCATCACCGCTATATAAATTATTCACATATCTCAGTTGTTTTGACAGATACACAGGTACAATAAAAGTATTCTTACCCAGGCCCAACCGGTTCTCCATTCACTTCCACAATACGATCTCCCACTCTAAGCGTGCTCATTCTCGAGGCTCTTCCGTCCTCGTAGATGTGGGAGACGAAGTGACCACGAACGGAGAATCCGTGCTGTTCATTCTTTGAGATGGGCAATGTGATCACTCGATAGGGAACGGGCTCGGACTGAAATCGGGTTTGAAATCTTGGGATTCTCTGATTTCTCCCAACCACTTGCTTGGGCCACCTGTTTGGGATTTTGATTAGTAAGTGGTTGGAAGAAACGTTATTGTTTGAACAGGTTGAGTCATAAGTCCTGCTCGTTTTTGAGAAAATAACTTTGAAGCGCTGTTTCTCGCTTCATGCTGCAGACTATCCAGCCCCTCGAAATCGTGTAGTACAAGGTAACATCATCTTTCGAATGATGTGTTTTTGCCGCTTTCATTCAAATGCCTACACGAGATATATCGAGAAAATCAAATGATTGAAATTTTAAGTAAATTCAGAACTTTTCCAATGGCTTGTTCTCCTCAGGCAATTTATTTCAGAAATGCATAGCCACACATACGGATACCTAGTACCATGAACTTTTCATTCCACTTGAATTCATGCATCTCCGATGTCAATGCAACTAGTTATGTAGCAATTTCTCAAGAGTTGTTGACAAAAGAAGAGTCCAAATAAAATACTGCTACAACTCGCAGGAAAGAGTATTTGAATTGTATTTAGGAGCGATGAATGCAGTATCCTAGGCTATAAATTAAAGACTGAAGAAACCAATGCGGGCTCTATTTTTGACTTCAAAATTCGAAAAATCCGAATGACAAAATTTTTTCTAACTTTTTCGAATTTTTAAAACCCATTTGTTCTAAATAATATTTTGTAAAGAAAGCGCCATGTCAAGCTGTGCTCTACTTTTCATAGCACACAGCGACCTGAGCGACTCGATCAGATTAGTAGTTTTAGCATGGCAGTTCGAAATAAGGCATTTCGGATCATCATGACAAGACCAACTTTGACAATTTCCAGCATCCTCGAAATTGATGTCACGATCGAGCCAGGGTGTAGGTAGAAAGTGTAACGAAGGAACTTCAAAATACCCCTATGCATATGATGGCCACTCTTCATTAAGGGATTTGGCAGCTACTTCGAGAAAAAAACGAGCAAGACTTATGACTCAGCCTGATACAAACAACAGGCATCGTTGACAAATTTTTCTATATTCAATTCAGCCAATCTTACAGCGGCGCAGAGATATCCGAGGGCGGCTGCACAACAGAGGAAAACAAAGATGCCGCACGACCTCATTTTAGCGCGCAGTTCCCTCAGCTCCTTGATGGCCTCAATGTGTTTCGATTATGTGAGTTCCTATCATGCAAGTTTCGGCAACTATCGCGAACTGAGGATAGAATTCCACAAGATGTTTGAAGTGACTGACCTTTAGCTCAGTGAAAGATTCAGCATATGTAGGAAGCTCCATTTATCCACCGAGGCAGAGTGGTGATTGAGCAATAAAGAAGGACTTGGCTCAATGTGAGAGATTTTGGTGTGGTTTAGGCGTCAAAAAGTCTCACCTATTTAGCACGAATGTAACTGTTCCAGTGGGAAAACTGAATCAACAAATTTTTCAGGCAGATCAAGTAGAGCAATATCTTAATTGAATTTGGAATTTTTCGCATACATATTATATGTAATTATACAAAAAAAAGATTTTTAGCTGTTTCTGAGAAAAAGAACTTGACAAAACACAAAATCTCTGCATGAGAAAAATTGTTTCAGATGCTGTCCAAGAGATCTCAAAAGGAGAAGGCTGATTAGACAGCGCAATTGACCGAAGAGGAGGTAAGAACGCCATTTTCGAAGTTATGCACGATGAGGAACCTAACATTCAAATACGTCAAGAATGGACCCTATCATACACAACAATTTTCCGAAACACAATGCTAACGTTCTGCGATGCTTTGGAGCAATAGCCCTCGCATTCTCCGGAGGTGGGGTAGAAGTTTTATTGCAGATTTTTCTTGAAAAAATGGTATTGCAGATAACCAAAGGTAAATTCTAAACTGGTGAAGACGAAGCTGTGTTGAGAAGATTCATTTTCCGTGTCTGAATTCAACTTCCATTCGCATTACTCGAAATGAATCGTTTGACAGCATAACTGATATTATGACTCGATCTCGAGATTTATGCGAGGAAACATGTTTCTGTGATACGTGAACGGTGTTTTCTCACATTGTGTTCCTTGATAAATATGTTAAAAATGACTACGATTCCGTACAATCAACTCTGACTATCAATCAATCAACAATCATTACAATCAACAATCATTTTGAGATTGGATGTTTATCAGTCGGAAGCAGGTACTACAATATTAGAGAACTACGTTGCAACAAAATATAATAAATTGAACGAAAATATGGAAAAGAAGGTTATCAGCCTCTTCTGTTCATATTAATGGTGGTCCTTCTAAGGACATTGCGAAACGATGACCGATCATAGCCATAACAAACACACGTATGAATAGGTCTGTTTCTCGTCAGCCATTTCTTCTCTTCTTTCCAACTAGCAGGCATTATTGGCTTGCTGTCATTTGTTGATGACACTGTGATCCTGATCCACCCTTTTGGTGGAGCATTGCAAAAGAAATCTGAAAAAAAAATGAATTGTGTTGAGCTAATCCTTGAAGCAAATGCAATTCGATTCAATTGAAACATATTTTTAAAAAACACGTTACCTTTTAGTGAGAGGCTAACTCTTTCAGCGTAGATTTGCAGGTTTCGAACAGAGTTATTCTCCATGATCTTGAGAATCGGGCCTCTGAAACGAATTTTATAGGTGTCGCGCTAGAATTTTCTGATCGCACATTCTTTTAGAAGCGCACAGTTCAAACAGACTCACCCAATAGGCTTTTTAAGGAGTTTGAATCCTTGAACTGTCAAATCTTCGATTACGATTCCTTCCATAGCCTTCGAAATTAGTTCAATTTCCGATGGTTTCGAAACTTCCATTTTCATTTCTTTGACACTCGAGCAACGAGCGAAAAAACGGATAAGAAAATCAGAAAGTCCCCGCTTGACTTCCATCCTGCTGATAGGGCCTCTTGAATAAAAGGTTACCTGTAACGAGATTTGTTGTAATTCAAAATGAACTGAAAATCGTCTGAAAGAATGTTTACTCACATATTTATCGCAAGCGTACTTAGGATCGATGCAGAAGTACTTTTGCGCGATTGCCGGTATCTCCATTCTCATACAAAGCTTGCCGTCAGGCTCGACGATCAATACAAACTTGTCGACGGGTTGTTTGGGAAGCTTGGGGAGCTCGGTCTCGCGAAATTCAGTGCAGAGTGTGTGCCAACGACGAGATATCTTGAATAAGGTAATTCAATTGATTTAAATTATTAATTATAGCAAAATTTGATGCGCTCCTTTCCTATAATCGTTTTTTAGTCAACAAAAGATTCTAGGATAAGAAGAGGAATAGAGGATTATAGCTAATTAGTAATTAGTATAATCGAAATACTCACTCCGCTCATGCTATCCAACGACTCGGACCCGACGCTGATAATCTTCCGAATGACATCAGACGGAAGCGAAGCGAGGTTGGTGGGTGAAGTTTTGACTCGTTCCACTTGCTTCTTGGCAATTGCTTTGCAGGCTCTGGTCTTCTTGAGAGGCTTTGCGAGAATGGGGGCTGGATTCCTTGTACGAAGGACCATTCCGTGGTTGCTTTTGGCGGGCATTGTGAGAGATTACTGAAATGACTTTGATTTAATATTTCGACAACAAAAAGAAGTAGAGCAGCGGAACGAGAACATACAATACGATTGAAGGAAAGCACGAGGGTGTAGAGAATATGGTGAATTGCGAATTGAATCGAATGATAAAAATTTCAAAAATAGCAAGTGCGAGTGTGTGACTGGAATAGCTGAGCATTATGAAAACAGGAGAAAGAGAGCAGTGGAAAGATATCAGAAAGATAATTTGATATGATGAGGGAACGCACGAGTGTTAAATTTTGTTGGGAAGCATTAGGAATTTGGGGGAATGGTGATTCGAACGCTAGGTTGTTAATAGAACAGAAATGGTTTTACGGCGTACAAGAGACGAAAATTGTGAGGGAAAGCACTGATGTGTAGAAAAAAATAGATAGAAGGTGGAAGGTAGTGAATAGTGAAATGAAGCGAAAACTAGGTTGCAAAAAAAGAAATAGTTTAGGTGCTAGGGTCGAAGTGTCCCTGCTAGAGAGGGGGAAAGGAGAGGAAGGAAGACAGGAAAGAAGAGAGAAATGGATGAGTGGTTTCTGACTGAGCTGCCAGCATGCTTATGTAGTTGGTGGAGATCGGAAGTCGCCGTTCAAATTGGCATTCCGTTTAGTTCCAGACAGTCGGTTCCGATCTAGTAACAGAGCCAGAGGGTAGACCACATGATTAAATGTGCTCGTAAACTAGATCCGATGTATGTCTAGACTGATCGGAACCCCAATTTGAACGGCTACTTCCGATCTCCGCCCACTATATAAGCATACTGTCAGCTCAGTCAGAAATCACTCTTCCATCCCTCTCTCCTCCTTCCTTTCTTCCTCATCACCTTACTTCTCTCTCACCAGGACATAGCAGACTAAATATCACTGTTCTCTTTGCAGCCTTCACCATTCCACTAAAACCGTATGCCTTCAATCTACTTTTGTCTACTCATGCTTTCTTCTCTCATCATTTCACATACACTTCCAGTGCTTTCTATCTACCGTTCTCAATTTTAAAATATCTCTTTTTCAATCTTCTCAATATCTAATCAAAGCCATTTGAGTAACCTCTAACGATGCCCGCCAAAAGCAACCCTTCGCAAAAGAAATCCAGCCCCCATCCTCGCTACGCCTCTCAAGAAGACCAGAGCTCCCAAAGCAACGGTCAAGAAGCAAGTGAAACGAGCCAAGACTCCGACTTTCACTCTCGATACGCTTCCCGCCGATGTCATTAGGAGGATTATCAGTGTCGGATCTGAGTCGCTGGAGAGCATGAGCGGGGTGAGCATTTACCTTTTCATAGAATATAATTTTGTAGTGGTACTTTTTTTGAGTATGTTTTTGGTGCAAGTGATCTGAACGAACAAATCTAATCGAGTAATCAATTTCAGATCTCTCGTCGCTGGCGAAATCTATGCACTGATGTTCGCAGAACCGAACTCGCCAAACTTCCCGGTCCTCCCATCAAGCAATTCGAGCTGCTCATCAACAAAGACGGTCAGGCTTGCGTGAATATGGAAGTTCCGCAGGCCGCTCAAAAGTGGCTTGGAATCGATAAGAATGCTGAGGACAAATATGTGAGTGAATATTCACTTCTCTGGTTTCTTCCAACCACTGGTACTCTGGTTTCTTCCAACCACTGGAAAACCATAAAGAGTGGGAGTGGTAACCAGTGGTAAACCAAAGTCTCAACCACTGGTTTTGGAACTTCCCCAACCAGTGGTTGGGACTTTGGTTTACCAGTGGTTACGAGAAGTTGTTTCGAACTTATTCTATCTCGAAATGTTGAAGTTTTACCTGAGTCCGATTTCAGGTACCCCAGGCATGTTCCGTGCGCAAGAGTGAAGAGAAGCAGGGCCTTGCTGACTTTCTGGCCCGGGCTTTTCAACATTGCTCACGTGTCGAAGTAATGGCGATTGACGTTATGCAACCATCGGAAATTGAACTCGTTGCCAACGCTGCATATGGAATGGAAATCGATCATTTGGAGGTTGAAGGATTCGAGCTCTTGAAAAAGCAGATCGCGTGAGAATATTTGATTTGTATTTTTTTCTGAAAAAGGCCTTCGAGTATTCCATCACGATTTTAACATTACTCATTTCAGAGAACCGATTCTCAAGATTATCGAGAACAACTCTGTTCAACTCCTTCGTATCCACGCTGAGAGAATGAGCCTCTCACTGAAAGGTAATGATACAATTCACTATTTATGCACCCAAATAGGTTTCAATGGAATTTGTAAGTATTTGGTATTTTATAACGTTCCACGTGAATATTCTTTATTTAACGATGTCAGCACGTTTCAATATAATTTGCCAGCAAGTGCTATTCAGTTGAAACTCACCTATTTCTCTTCAGATTTCGTCTGTGCTGCTGCACCGAAAGTTCCCGCGATCGAAATCAAAGTGTTACCGAAAAATGATAACAAGCGATCTTTGCCGATTGAGTTCAAAAAAGAGAAGGAATGGCTGAACACCAATAGATCTGACTTTACATTGTCTGTGGACTCAGTCTACTCCATTCATAATTTCGCTAGGACCACCATTAATGTGTACAGAAGCGGTTGATAATTCTTTAGTTCATTTTTAATATTTGATTTACATGCAGTTCGTTATTGTAGAAGTTCTAGAATATAATATAATATTCTTATAAAATGTAATAAAATATTCTTATAATATTCTTATAAAATGCTCATCGTATTCATCACCATGTATTGATCATACAGATTCGTCCGAAATATTTCACCCTATTTATCAATGAATGCCGTGTGAACGAACACGGTACACTAATCCCAGCGGATTGTTTACACACTGATTTCTCCGCATTGATTGATCCTCATTTTACCACATTATCAATGAATGAATTTTTTAGCACGCACATCACTGAAACTCATCGTTCAGGAAAGCAATACTCCCCATCTTTCCCAACGGTTGTGCTCTCATGCTCACTCATTTTACCTCCACTATTACCCCATGGTTCGTGAATTCATCATCTTTACCTACTAGCTACGCTCAAGTGAATGTTGGAGGGCTGAAGCCACGCTTCCAAATTCAAATAGACCAATCAGCTCAGAGCGCATCCTTTTCCGATGTACTCTTCATCGATCTCAGCACTGAGTCAGCCATTTACTCATTCGTTTGCGCTCTTTCGCGTTGATATTATGTTTCCTCACTATGAAAACTGTGAACTAGGTTTATTGAAGGACGAGTGTAACTATGCCCGCCAAACGCAAACAGCCCAGATCGATAGCCAGGAAAACGACTCCCAAACTCGCAACGCCTCTCAAGAAGTCGAGAGCTCGCAAATCAACTGCAACGAAGCAAGAGATAAAAGCTGGCAAGACTACGACCGTCAATCTCACTACGCCGTATCTAACGAAAACTCGCAAACAAATTGGAAAGAAGCAAGTGATACGGGTCAAGACACCACCCACCAAACTCGATTCTCTTCCTTCTGATGTCATTCGGAGGATAATCGGTGTCGGGTTTGAGTCGCTGCACAGCATGAACATGGTGAGGATTTCGATTATGATTAGACTGATTAACTATAATTATCACATGAACTAACTTCCACACGATCGCATAGGATTTTATGGATTAATTATTTAACTCAATTTAACAGCCCCATTCCATATTTCTCACCGCTGGCACACACTCTGCACTGAGTTTCGCGAGACCGAGCTGCCTAAGCTTCCGAAACAGCCCGTTGACCGGTTCACACTGACGATTGATGCTGACGGCAAGGCGTGCGTGCAGTTGGAGATACCCTCGATCGCACAAAAATACTTTTGCATCGATCCGAAGTACGCTGTTAATGAACTAGTGAGTGAATAGTCTTTGTTTTAGAGAACTTCCAGTTCAAAAATTTGCATTATAATAAATCCCATTTGAGATAACATTTAACTCGAGAGGTGCTATCCACAGGATGGAAACCAAGCAGGGATTTCACGATTTTCTCGTCCCATTTTTCGAACGCTGCTCGAGTGTTAAATCAATGAAAGTTGACGTCACGAAACCATCAGAAATCGAACTAATTTCAAACGCTGTGAACGGAATCGCGATCGAAGCTTTGAAGGTTGAGGGATTCAAGCTCCTGAAAAAGCCGATTGGGTGAGCATATTTGCATTGAATTAAAAAAAATCGATTACTCATTTTGTAAATTACTCATTTGAGAGACCCGATTCTCAAAATAATCGAGAATAACTCTGTACGAAGCCTGCGAATCCACACTGAAAGAGTTAGCCTTTCATTGAAAGGTAACGTTCCACGTTTATTTTTTAAAGTTTTTGATAGGTATGAATGGAGATTGTCAGCATTTGTTTCAAAGATGAACTCATTTCATTTTTTTGCAGAGTTGTTCTGCAATGCTCCACCAAAAGGGCGGATCTGGATCACGGTGTCATCAAGAAATGACTACAAGCCAGTAATGCCTTCTAATTGGGAAGAAGAAAAGGAATGGCTAATGAGAAACGGAAATATTCAAGTGTCTGTGGACTATGCATATGATGTCTCTTCGATTTGTAATGTCCTTAAAGGAACCACCATTAATGTGTGCAGAAGTGGTTGATAATCTTATAATTTATAATTTTTGTTAATTTAAGATTTGAATAATACGACTATGTTCATTGTTGAAGAGGTTTTATGTGCCGACTGATAAATAATCACTTTCAAAATGTTGTTATCAGAGTTGATTGGGCGGATTCGTGGTCATTTTTTGATATATTTATCAAGAAAAGCAATGTGTAAGAACAATAATCTCATGTTACAGAAAAAATGGTACTAGCATAGATTTCGGAAACCGAGTAATATTACCAATAAAGTTATTGCAATATAAACCGAATCATTACGAATATCTTGTCACGAATATTACGTAACTTGAAATTCGGGCGCGAAATTGAAATCTTCTACAATTCACCTCCGTTTTCACCAGTCTTGTTTGAACCTTTGTTCATCTGAATTACATTTTTCAAGCAATCTAAAGAAAACAAATCCAAATCCACCTTAGGAAAAGTCTGGGCGATCGCTCCAAAACATCGCTGAACGTCCGCATTGTGTTTCTGAAAGTTGTATTGAATACAAATATTTGATTTTCAGTTTCCTCAAAGTGAAAAATTCGAAATAGGCATTTCTCACCTCTACTTCGGTCAATCGTGCTGCCAAATCAGCTTTCTCCTTCTCCGCTTTCTCGGTAAGTATCTGAAATATTTCGCTATCATGCAAGGGTTGCGCTTTCTATTCTGCGAGAAACAGTCACATATGTTTGGATTCTAATGTCTTGAAAATGGTCATACAACAGTAACGCCAATGACTCCAATTAAGAGAATCATTCACTCAGCGAGCTAGCACATCGGTGGTATGAGTAGTTCAGTGGTAGAACTCCTGCCCGGTAAGCGGATGTCCCGGTTTCAATTCCCGGTATGTGCCATAACCTTTGGTGTCTTGCAATAATCGTACAACAGTACTCACTCTCTGCAATTCAGCCAACTGTGCAGCCAGTTCGCTCTTCTCCTTTCGGTCCCGCTCCGCTTGTGCCTACGGATACATACTTTGTTTGTTTGTAAAAATGTCGATAACATTGACGATTAGAGTTCGAAATATGGGTCGTCGTCTCTTCTCACTCTCTCACCGGTCAGAGTGACGAGAGAGTGTGTAAAATGAAAAGACGATTACACGTATTTCGAACTCTATTAACGATTAATAAAAAATAAATAAATAAAAAAGCTCACTTCCAACTCAGATAATCTTGCTTCCTTCTCTTCCTTCTCTTTTCTCGCCTGCTCTGCACTTGCCTGAGAATTACACAGTTCGATCAGTTCAACAAAATAACAACGTTAATACGCATAACAAAATTGGCTCTTGTGGAGTTCTCCGGAAGAGTGAAACATATTCGCTATTCCGGGGAACTCCACAAGTGCTCTCCACAAGTAATCGAAGATAACCTCGAGCGCAGCATTTCGCTCCTCATGATTTTCATTTGTCTTCTGGAGTCGTTCTCGGCTTGCAATCTCGGCTTCCTCCTGAGGGTTATTAGCACATCCATCTTCTTGCATTTCGAGCTTCACTTTGCGCTTCGCAATCGCATTGTTCGCTTTGTGCAATTCATGTCTTCTTGCCTGCAAAATCTTATCATAATATTTAAAAAATGAATAACAATGAAATTTTTCCGTGCGGGTGGAGTATTTGTGGGTTAGGGGTGATATTACGTTCACTGTCTGAAAACAAATGAAAACTTTGATTTTTTTTTGCTTTGCAATTTTTGTTTTTCCTCATCGTGAATTCATTTTTCATTTTCGTGCAATTTGTTCTATAATTTCAGCATGGAAAAGGGAAAAATTAGTTTTAAAAAAGTATCCAATTAATAATAAAAAATTCGCAAAGCGAGGCTCACTCTCAATTCTGCTAACTGCGCCGCCTCCATCTCCCTCTCGTCGGACGAAGCACGATCCTGGAAGTGTTTACATTAATTTTTTTGAATTATGCATTTTAAAAACTTTTTTAATGGTAAATAATCAAGGGCGATGCTCACATCACTGTTATCTAGCATGACCGAGCTCTTCGTCAGCTTTGCCCATTCCTTTTCCAGAAACGCATTACGTTTTCTCAGCACACCATTCCTGATCGTAAACTTGCTACACAGATCCTGCAAAATTTAAGATTCAGTTAAATTCGGGAAAATACCGAGATATTTGATGGACCATATTCACTTGCGAACATAATCTAGCAATAATTCTTTGCAAAAAGCGGGAAAAACAAAGAAAAGACAGCAAACTCACTAGTGATTTTTCACAAGTGTCATTCATTTTGTCTCTCTGTTTCTCCACTTGCTCAGTTTTGTCCTGAAATTTCGGCATTTCTCAAGTTTCTCTCCGGCTTTTATTCCTAGAGTATTCCTATCCTATCATTCCCCTTTCCCGTCTACCACATCATTGAGAGCGGTCAAGGGTCGACCAGAAATCTCGAGGAATTTGATGGGTGAACTATAGGTTCAATAGCTCAATTCAAAAGATCAATAGGATACTGATAGTCTAGGAATGAAGGCCTCACTTTCTCCACAGCAATCCGTTTCTCCAGTCGATCCCTCTCCTGTTCAGCTTCACCACGAAGTTTCTGAAACGGCTTGAGAGAGTTGTTATACCTTATTATGCAAAAAAAAGGAAAACGGACATCGTGTTTAGAGTATAATCCAAACAAATCTAGGGCAAGACATATCGGCCATGGCTCTATGAAAATAAAAAAAATCGCTTCATACTTACTTTGCAGATAAGTTTCATAGCTCATTGACATCGCCAATTCAAGGGCTATCGAATGGGTTATGACAAAAGTCATGAAAATGACTGGAAAAAATGTGTGAATAAATTTGGAAATCACGCTAGAAAGTTTTAACAGCCTGGAATCTATTGCAAAAAGTAATAGCATTTAGCGGATTTTTTTCCGATATCTCAACCTAGATTGAAGTTATTTCTCGTTGCCGAAATGTCGTTGAAATCTACTCCAAATCCACTCACTCTCTCCTCGTCAAGCAACCTCTCCATGCGTGCCTTCTCCTCTTCAGCTTCATCACGTGATTTCTGAAACGGCTTGAGAGAGTTGCATTGTTGTACCATGTTTTATGACACGCATTATTAATGTCGGCAGTATTGTAGCGAATATCGTGCTTCGAGTCTAATTCAAACAAATCCACTCACTCTTTCTTCGTCAAGCAACCTGGCCATCTCATTCCTTTTGCCCTCCAGTTTTCCAGCTCTCGTCTGTAATTTTCAATAAAAACAATGTTGAGCGAAAAACGAAAAATGTGGGAAAAAAGAAAACGATGTTGATCGATGCAAATATCGGTTTAAAACGCGAATTCTCACCCTCTGCTCTTCGTACTTCACCTTCATTTCGTCCCTCTCCTTCTCGGCTTGCTCAGTTTTGGCCTGGAATTTTCAGTATCAACATTTATTTCATGCTTAGATTCTATGAAAAGTAAAAAAAAAAATTGTGCTTCTAATGGTAAATCTCACCCTCTGCTCTTCAAACTTTTTTCTCATTTCGTCCCTCTCCCTCTCGGCTTGCACTGCTTTAGCCTGGAATTTCTCAGTTGAACACTGATTTTGCTGGTACTTGTGGAGTTCAATGGAAAAGTTTCCCTCCGTCATCCATCCCCGACCACCAACCCTGCACTATACAACAAATTTTAAAATGAGTGAAGCATGTCCATTCTTCCGGGGAACTTCACAAGTGCCAAATATATAGGTTCAAGGCTCACTCTCGCATCGTCACGCACCATCTTCATTTGTTCCCTTTCCAGATAAAACTCTTCAAGAAATTCCTAAAACTGCATTTCATATTTCACTAATAAAACTATAATAATTCTTTTGTGGATTTCCCCGGAAGAACGGATATGTTTCAATCGTTCTATAAATTAGATTGCCTAACGGAGTTGGTTGGTGATAGGGGATGGATCATGGATAGACACTTTTCCGGTGAACTCCACAAGTTTTTTTTGCCATAGGACTCACAATTTCCGCCTCACGCACCCAACTCGCACTCTCGTCGTTATTATTGAGCTCGAATTGTGCCGCTCTAGCCTGCAAGTTTTCAATATTGAAACGCTTAGACACTCCTACACTTTAAAGTTCCCTCCACACACTTTCAAACAATTGACATTTGAATTCCCGCACTTTTTACATCTCAGACCTCAGTGGAGCAATCCACTTCTAGCATTGTTTCATATAGTTTGGCGCCCCATAAATCCCGAACACAAAGTAACAAGTCGATTGCTCCACGGAGAACCGAGATATAAAAATGCGGGAATTCAAATGTCAATTGTTTGTGAAGTGTGTGGAGGGGATCTTTAACTCCATTTTCTCCAAAATCTACTCCTTTAACGACCATCAGCACCAGCGGGAACCTTGTCATTCATGGAATCATTGAACGCATTTAATTTCAATTCTAAAGTGCTGGAACAGCAACACTTTTGTGCTAAGAATCGATGCGCTGTCGAAAGAGATTACACGGAACTTCTGTACTTTTCGCCCATGCCTCTCCCTCTATAAACCTCTCTGAGTGCGGAGTAAGGCATGGAATGAGAATGGCTTGTCCAAAAAATGAAGAAATAACTCACGCTCAGAGCCTCAAACTTCTTCCTCAACTCATCCCTGTCCCTCTCCGCGTTTTCGGCACGACAGATCCAATCTTCTTTTAACGCCAATTGACCTTCACCAAAACTAACAACGGTTTCTTCGAGAACTGAAATTTGTTCGTTTTCAAACTTTTTTCGATCGAGAAAATAAATGTGTTCAGTAACTTACAGTTGATTCTGTGGTCCAAAGTGTTTATTCTTTCTCTGCTTTGCTCTAATTCCTCTCGTTTAAAAACTACAAAATTATCAATTTCTTCTTCTTCGCCTTCTTGTGCATCATTCGTTTCTTCCTCTTCTTCATTCTCCTCTCTTTCTTCTCTTTCATCTGTTTCTTTTCTCTCTCCTCTCTTTTCCTTTTCTACTTCTTCTCTATCTTTTATTTCTCTTTCTTCTCCCACATCTTCGCCTCCTTCCGTATCTTCATTGTCTTTCCTCCTCTCTTCTCTTTCATCAGCATCTTTTTCTCTATCTTCTATTGCTTCAACTACTTCTTCTCCTCCTAGTCTTTTTCCAACTTCTTCTTCACCTCCTTTTCCCTGTCTTTCTCTGTCTCTTCCTTCTCCTTCTCCTTCTTCTTTATCCTCTCCCTCATCATCAGTCCTCATTCTTTTTGGCAGAGTCTGCAACATATGAATTTTAATTTCAGGAAAAAATGAAAGGGCAAAATTAAATCTCACCTCAATCGCTCCTTCATCTCGCATTCTCTTTCCTCCATTCTTCTTCCCTTGCTCGGTAATATTTATTGGTGGGGTATTCTCCTGGATGAAGCTTTCATTAGTCTGATCCGAAAAAGTTAGCGAAAAAAGGCAAACCTTATTCTCCACGATGCCTTTGTTCTTTTCGAGCAGGTTGTGCATTACAGAGTGTTCAGTGCCCAGAGGATCGGAGGGATTCGAACGCGAAGACTCCGTAGGCTTGATTCCTGAATGCAACATGGGCGAATAGCTCCGATTCATTTCTATCATTAATCTGCTCACCCCTGCCAGAAGTCTGGGTGGCGTCACTGCTTGCTCCCAGAATACTTCTGATCGTTACTGTTTTCGAATTAATATCTGTGCCGTTGAGGGAGAAGGTGAAGGCTGTCTGCAAAATCTTCAGCGTATTGAAATTTTTGCAAAATGTTAATAATATTATGAGATCCAGTGCCTCACTTTCTCTGGCATAAGGCCACTGCTGCTATTCATCGTAGCATCGAGGGAGTGATCAATCGGGACTGTCGGTGTCGTGGAGGAGAATGAGGCAGCGACTGCGCCTGAAATGAAAAAAAGAAATGCGCCTGAAATGTGATAGGATGATTATGCTAATTAAACAGATGAGTTTCATACCGCTGGAGGAAAGTTCTCCTTGCTGCTCGGCGATTTTCGCGAGCGATGACGAGGAGTCGATTGGAATCTCTTTGTCCTTCATTTCGCTTCTCCTCGGCTGGACAGAATCAGTGGACTCATCAGGGTTGATTGTCAAGGCCGAGGAAGAGCCGGAAGCAATCGCTTTGGCGAGTGGATGAGATAGAACAGGGTCCAACTGCAAAGAAGTGCATTTTCTGAGAATTTCAGAAGTGCACATTATGTATGAATGCCATGCGCGGTAGCTCGATGCCCCACCTTAGCTCCAGCGCGATCATCCGATTTGGATGCTGTGGAAGCTGGTACATTGCCGTGTGGAGGTGGTTGTATTTGATCCGCCTGCGAGAAGTTTTCTTTCAAGATGTGTTTCATAGAGGCAACTGGTGAATGTTGCCACCTTCTCGTGCATCTCTGTGTCCTTCACTTCGGTGCTGCTCTCTGCGGTAGCAAGGGTGTCTTCCGATTCGGTTAGTGCTTCGATCGAAGAAGAAAGTGAGTTGTTGGTTGCCCGCCGAGCACTGGTGGTCGGAGATCCTGAATTAGATCGGTACACAACTCGAAATTCGCGTACGATTGGAGCGAAACAGTCACAAACTCACCTGAAGTGTAACTTTCGCGACGAACGCTTCCCATCGACCTTGCCCTTCTCATTCCGGAATTCGATGGCGAAGTGAACGTGGCCGGTGAACCTGAAAAAAAGACCGATTTAGATTTTGCCTTAATTCTGCTTCACGCTGACTTACCGCCTCTGCTTCCAAACGCCAGTGATCCCGATCGTCTTCTCTCGATCGAAGCAAGCGATGAGGAGAGGGAACAGAGTGACAACTGACTGACATTCACTGGCTGCTCGAGTGTACCTGAAAGAGGCGTCATACGGCTCGCTAAGCTTCAATTCTCCAGCAAGTTCACTCACCAGCTTTGTCGATATCTCCCATGGATGCAGCCCTCTGCTTGTCGGTCAATGCAGAGTCAATTAAGGAGGTGAGGAACTTCTGCATCTGCTGTTGAGGGATAGTATCTCTCTTCTCCTGCAATGAACATTCCGGGATGTGACAACACCTGTATCATCAACGTAGACCTACTGCGACTAAAGTTAGATACATTTCGCTGTTTTCACTCAATTGTTTTATCCTTTCTGTTCACTCACATCCTTCTCGTGAATCTCAGCAGCATTCTCATTGGCGTCCGTTCCTTCCTCTTCCTTTCTTTCTCCTCCTTCTTCTTCTTCCTTTCTTCCTCTACTTCCATCTGCTTCCTCGCCCTTGCTGTCTCGCTCTTGATCTCCTCCTTCATTTCCTCCCTCTTCTCCTTCTTCTCCCTCTCTTCCTTCTCTTCCGTCTACTCGTTCTCCTGCTCTTGCTCGAACTCCTCCTTCTCCTTCATCTTCAGTTTCCCCTGCCGAAGACTCGGCTCCTCTCAATGCCTCAGCGTCCGTCTCGTACTCCGTTTCGAATTCTGTCTCTCCTCCTGTCTCTCCTCCTGTTTCGATATCCGTTGTTTCTCCGGCTCGATTGTCTCTCCCTTCCTCCTCTTCTCCACCATGCTCTTCCTCTTCTTGATCGGTTCTCTTCTTGGTCTGAAAAACCAATCATTGAATGCCCGAAGACTGAAGCGACAAATTTATCCGGAGAGGTGCAAGAGCGCACGAGTTTCACATAACATTAAGGGGTTTAATCACCCAAGTTTGAGACTATCATTGCCCCGACTTGATACAATCATCAGCAATATGGACCAACGTTCTTTCATTTCGCACACTCAAAGGCCAGAGGGAGTGTGTGAAGTGAAGAGACGATTTTCGAAATCTATCAATAACTAACCGTGCTGCTTCTCCTCGGCGTGCCAGTGCTTCTTCTATTCGTCGCTGATTTTCTCTTGGTCGTCTGCAAAACGTACTCTAGTTTTGTCTAAATTCCATTCCACCTCCGACAAATTTCGAGAAAAAAGCCTAGAAAGCACTGAACGTGCCCTCACTCTCACACTGGTATATTTAACGTCCCTCTACGCTTCCAAAACCTTCGAAAATATGGAAAACAGTCTCTCTCGGAAATTATAACACAGAAAGTTACTGTACTTCTCTAGCCCCCGAAAGAATAGTTGTGTTTCACTCTTTCCTAATAAAATATTTCCAAACTCAGGGATAGTGGTAGGGGATGGAGGGAAGATATGCGAATTTCCAGAGAAACTCACGCTCTTCTTCTCTTTCTTCTTCTTCATCTCCTCCTTCTTCCTCAAGAGATGGATGACCTCATTCGGTTCGATCCAATGATCGTGAGTGTCGTCTCCGGTTCGATAACCCTGTTATTGATTAAAATTAAATTGAAAATTAAATTAATTAGATTAGAAGAAGGAGGAAGCCATAATGTATCGTATGTTTCTAGCCCCTAAATAAGCCAATCTTACCACGCTCTAGTTTCATGTGCAATATCCACGCAACATACTGTTTTTTACAGAATCTTTTGCGAAACCGTGTGACCCCAGTCTCCCTCGTCTACAAGTTGAGAACCCATACTCACATCATAATGCACAAGGTAGCGGTTGTTGCCCTCCGTGCTCTGCCCCATCATAATGATCTTGGCGGGAGAGAAAACGACATCCTTCAAGTTCCGCTTCGCGCCCACCTTCTCGCCCAGAGAGTAGACGAACGGGCTCATCTCCGTTCTGAAGGAAGAATTTTGTTCATTTTATTTCTGAGAGATCATAATCGAGTGATTTATCGAGGAATCGATTTATCGATTGACTGATTGATGATTTGTTATTTCAGGTGAGATGGTGGGAGAGTATGATTGATGATTGGTGATAAATCGATAGCTTGACTCACTCAGCGACCACCTCAGCCCGATCTCTTCCACCAACATATTCTGGTCCCACTTCGAATCCAGGACAACCATCGTCTTCGCACTGGAAAAGGTAAGAAAGTGAAGAAGCTGCAGCGTGATTTCACAGTCCCCTAGGTGAGGGATACTGGCAAGGCCAGCAGTTAGACTTTGTGTGCTTTCTAAGGGATGCTAAAATGGCTTTCAATTACAACCAACGAGACAAAGTAGTTCATCAATCTACTGCTTTTATTGTTCACGTATTGTTCACAATCATACCCAATTCATCATTGTTTACAGTCACACGACAACGCTAGGCTGCAATCTTCTGTTCTCCAATAGAGATGGTTCAAAAGTGGGAAGAAAAGAGACAGATACAGCCCTTCAATTCCTTTATGGTCTACTACCATAACTTGTTCATTACTAGAAGCAAGATGGAATGTTGTGCATCGAACTGCATCACTCACCTCCACGAATCCCCTAACACGAACTGCCTCCAGCACGACCTGCCTGGGGAAGATGCAGTAGGGCACGTTGTAGAAATGGACGGTGTGAGAGGAAGAGCCCTGAACGACACTTATGCAGAGTGGCGGCCATTGTCAAGGCGATCTAACGTCGCCTTGACACGATAACGCGTTGTGGGGTACATCGGTAACAGACACTCATACTTTTACTTCTTCACCAATTCAGGTAAGCTGATGGGAGGCTTTCTGTGGTTCCTGCACATTCGAACATGCGATGTGCATTCCTAGCGCCGTTAGCAACGGTAAGCAACTTACATCAAATTTGACGTTGTAATCATTCTGGCCAGTCCATTTTCCCCTCTTGGGAGTAACTTTCGTGATTGTGGCAGCGAACGCGGCCGAGTCACCGGGTAGCATCTGTGATTTGTGTAATTAACCAGGTGATTTGGCACTTGTGGAGTTCCCCGGAAGGACGGTTGCGCTTCATTCATTCTATAAATCGTATTGCCCTAAGCAGGGATTGTCGCAGCGAACGCGGCCGAGTCACCGGGTAGCATCTGCGATTCGTTTAATTAACCGGGTGATTTGGCACTTGTGGAGTTTCCCGGAAGAACGCTTGTGCTTCATTCATTCTATAATTCGTATAGCCCTAAGCAGGATTGGTGATTGTCGCAGCGAACGCGGCCGAGTCACCGGGTAGCATCTGCAATAGGGTTGGCAAGTGAAGAGTGGAAATGAACCCTTCATTCTCTCTCACAAGGGAGAGCGACTCGGTCTACTCTTAAATAAGTCTCTCATTCTCCCCCATTCGCCGTGGAAATTGCGGCTCTTAATTAAGAGTGAGGGAGCCTCGCAACTCTTAAATAAGAGTTGAATGAGGGGAAGGGAAAATCACCTCTTCATTTCCCCTTATTCTCTTCACTTGCCAACCCTAATCTGCAAGTCGCAAATATAATGCGATATTTATCAGAATAAGGGGGCAGGTGCTGTTGATCTGTTCTGGAGTGTTCTTCTGTATATTGCAAATAACCAGGTGATTTTTTAAATATAACTCTAACAAGATTTGGAAGCGATTCTCTTATTGCTAATTGGCTTGATCATTAATATTCGCAAAAGGTGAGAGGTAAATGAACTGATTCTATTGACTCACCTTTACAAAGACCCTGTCATCCTTAGCGAAGGCCATGGCGGCTTCTGAAATCGATAAATTTTACGACAACAATATACTATTTGAAACAACGGCAAACGAATCGAAACGACAAGGACAATGTTCAAAAGAGGCTTGCGTGCACTGTGGCACTCTTTCTCTGATCGCCTCTTCTCCCCAGTGGTCTGGCTCGAATGCGCGCGCGAGTCTCTTTTTGAACTGGAAAGAGATACGCAGAGTGAGAGAGCACGTGCAAAGGAGAGAGTTCTGTCGACTGGCGCTATGCATATGCGCGTCTCCTTGTTACTGAGTCCTTTTGTCGGCTACCAGACATTCAAAGCGAGAGAGCAGGAGGGACGGGGAGAGTCAAGAAACATGTACCTCTGCTCTGTAACGTGTAGAAATCGATGAGGAGGGGGATGAGATTTCTGCCCGGAATGCAGAACTGGAGATCAAGTGTCGCAGATTATTGATCATGGTGCATTTTTACCATGGTCAAACTATAAATTTTAGTTCGAAAGACACGAGCGAAAATCGAATTTGATCTCACCACATAATACTCAGAGCCAGAAAGAATAGTTTTACATAGAAGCATCGTCCAAATATTAAACAATTCAGAAAATATGATCCATTTTGATAACACAGCATGAAGACTGTTTATTTATCAGTCGCATCCTGTAACGTCTTCAACAGCAAATCATTGAAATAAATTGAACTAAAGTATTAATACAACATTCTTTATAAGAGAATTATCCTCTGTACACGATAATGGTTGTTCTAAACACGTTGAGAATCGATTTGGTAGTGTTTACAGACACATCAATATCGGGTCTGTAGGCCATCATCCATTCCGTATCTTCTTCCCACCTAGTCGGCATCGATGGTTGGGAATCACTTATCGGCAACAATTTGATCTCAATCGATGGCACGATCGGTGAAGCTGCACAGCAGAAATCTGAAGAAAATAAATTATATTTTTTTCCAATTTTTGTTTACAAAACAAAGAATGTAAACGTGGAACGTAACCTTTCAGTGAAAGGCTCATTCTCTCAGCGTAGATGTGAAGGCTCCCAACAGAGTTATTCTTGATGATCTTGAGAATCGGATTTCTGAAATGAAATATGAAAATTTCATGCTAAAATATTTAGATGGTCGTTTTTTGAAATATAATTAATGCAAATACTCACGCGATCTGCTTTTTCAAGACGGCGAATCCTTGAACGTCCAAATGTTCAATATCAATTCCATGTACAGCGTTCGCAATGAATTCGATTTCGGATGGTTTCGCGATGTCAATCGTCATTACTTCGACACACGAGCAGCGTGCGAAAAATCGGGAGAGAAAATCGGAAAGTCCTTGCTTGACTTTCATCTTGCGGACAGATCCTCTCGAGTCGAGGGTAACCTGTAATCGGATTCGTTGATACGTATATTTTCAGACTGGTAGTTGTTCGAAAGAAAGTTTGAAAACCGGAAAGCATTGCATTCTCCATGATCCCGAGTAACCTTCACTCCTACCCGGTCGGGTCCGAATTACCCGCCCCGTATTACACACTATTCACTCACAAGTTTATCAACAACATGCTTCGGATTGAAACCAAAGGACTTTTGCGCGTACTTCGGTATTTCTATGTCCACGCATGCCTTGCCGTCTCTCTCAATGGTGAGCGTAAACCGGTCGACGAGAGGCTTGTGAAGCTTGGGAATCTCGATCTCGCGAAATTCAGCGCAGAGCGTGTGCCAGCGACGAGAGATCTGGAATTTCAGATATATTTTGTGTGTTCATGCACTAAATTGGAACTCGTGAATCATGCTCGAAAAAGTAACGCGAAAGGTATTCAAATTCACCCTAAATGCTACCATGCATGCAATTACTACCATGCTAATGAGGTAATTAGGTAGTAGATAGAGTTCTTACCATGTTCATGCTGTGCAGCGACTCGAACCCGACACCGATAATCTTCCGAATGACATCGGAAGGAAGAGAAGCAAGGTTGGTGTCTGGAGTCTCCACTCGTCCCACTTGCTTCTTTGCTTGTTTACGGGTTTTCTTGAGAGTCGGCGTTGTGAGATTGAGGGTCGTAGTCTTGACTGTTCTTATCGCTTGTTTCTTGATAGTTACTTTGGGGGCTCTCGTCTTCTTGTGAATCGTAGCGAGGTTGGGAGTCGGATTTCTGCCCCGAAGGACCATTCCTGAGGTGGTGCGTTTGGCGAGCATCGTGGGAGAATGAAATGGCTTCGATTAGGAAAAGTGGAGAGGGAAAGCGCGGGGGTGTACAACACTATGGATGGAAGGAAGAAGGCAGCACGCCTTGTGGGAGAATGGTGTGGTTCCGCTCAGTTCTAGACATACATTTTCGAGCTAGTTTACGAAGATTTTGAATGATTTGGTCTACCCCCTGGCTCCGATTGAGTGATCTCCTGAGAAAGTCCTAGTGAGAATGGAACAACGATTATTACTGTGAGTAACACAAATATTTGTGAAATTATTTATGCAAAATTACGGTTAGAAAAATAGCATTAAACTATTCTGAATGCACAATAGTTGTTGCAATTGAACTATAGCCGCTCTCAATGCTACTTGAAGCTAGAGACGTCGAGTCTGGCTTGAGATGAGTCGAGGTATTCTCTGTAGACACTGTTGATAGCGCAGTCATCTCAGTCTGCTGCTCAAGCTTATTCAGAAGTGCTGCTATTCTTGCTGCTCGTTCATCGATTCTCTCAAAATAATTAATGTTTTTGATTATTCTGATTATATTTTTATGAACTAGGTCGGATGAGAAACATTTGCATATTCCGTCTATTACATAACTCTTGTCTCTCGCCTTTATTAGGTTCTCATCCAGTCGGTTCTCATACGATCCGACCTAGTGCCTATTTTTAACCTTGTTGTATGCCTTCTTCTCTCGAGACTGTGTGTATTTGTTGCAACCAAGTGCGATTGCTTCGCACACAGTGATGATCAGAGCAATTAGGAGCAATCGGATTCGGTACTCGACATCCAGAATGTCTTGTGGAAGCAGATTCGCAACGGCAAGAGACGGAAGAATGATGATCAGTGCAATCACGCTTAGTACCTCAAAATCATTCATTGCATATTTCGCCAGCGAAATGGTATCTTTTGCTGAATTCGTTGATAAGTCAATTGTTGCGAGATAAAATGTATTTCCATTACAAAGTTCTGGCACTTCTCCGTTTTTCTCAAAAAGTATTCTATCCCACCGTTCTCATTCTCCCCCTCTCGCACATTCAGAGGCGTCGCAGCGCAGCCGCAGCAAAAACAGAAAATTGCCAAAGTTTTCCAAAGTCTCACCGTCTTCTCCAGCCTCTTGCACATTGCCGAGTATGGAAAGCCGACAGTGATAGATATTAGTTTGCTGGGCGGAAAGTTGAACGAATCTTCGTATATGATTGAGAAGACAGCAGTGATTATTAGAACGGTAGTTGTCGATGCGAAAATGAGGAACGGCGTGTGTGGCTGGAACTTGCGTTTTGGGCTATACACAGGAATGTATTTTACTCAACGAGCGTATAAAGATGAGATTACATGATTTTTGGTATGTTTGTTGCTGAAGGTCAGAATGGTTTTCATGCAAGAACTTTTTCATCCGATTTTTCTCACGTTTTAACTGCAGCTGAACAAGTTTATGTAAAAAATCACCTTTCTAAGACCAATGCATGCCGACGCACAGATAGAGAAACAAATAAGAGGCACGAGTCCGAGTATGTACCAGGCAAAGAATATCTGAAATTTTCATTAAGAAACATTCAAGAGCGATTCAGCCCTACCAGAAAGTTCAATGCGAGTTCTTCCTTGCTTGGGCAAATGATCCAAACGGCATACGACCAAACGATTATTGCTCCCAATATTAAAGTTATTCGAGGAGTGAAGGTTTTCTGAAACGAGTCTTGGTTTGGCAGTCATGATTACGCAAAAATGCCATATCAGACCTTGTTTGAGATAATTATTTCCTCTATTGAAAACTGTATTGAAAACGTCTAGCGAAACGCCTTCTCACGTAGCATATAATTTGACAAACATTTTTACTAGCGAGGACTCGATTCTATCACCTGTTCTTCCAACCCTAGAATAACAGGACACTTCTCTCTTGGCGGACCGTGACTGTACGAACTGGAGGACATGCCGTGAAGTACCATGAACGCATATGGCATCATTGCTTTACTGAAATTCATTGAACATGTTTTCAAAAATGATGCATTGAGATATCTCACCGTATCTTACGGATATATGACTGACAAATAAGATTCTAATAATGAAATACTTTATCGGAATGTCTGTGAAACATCAATCAGCTAATCGGGCATCTCAAGAGTGACTGCTCTTGGTAGCTCAACAATCTCCGCCTCACTATCAGAGTCAAACGAACTCAGAGATACGGAGATTGCAGCAATAGGCGATGCAGCTTTTACAGCAGTTGTCGCAGCGACTGCATCTTCTGGAGTTACAGCAGGTGCAACCGGTGGCTGTGCTGCAGATCGCATTTCTCGTCGCTGCTCTACCCAGGGCATCTCTGCGCCTTCATCTTCTCGTCTACGCTCTTCTGCTTGCTGTTTGTCTAGTTTTGCCTGTGATGTTTGTGTTTTCAAAAAAAGAAACAACAGGTTCTATTCGAAATCTTACCTTTGCAAGTGCTGTCAACATCACATAGACGAAGGATACACCCAGTTCAATTGCGATGAACATTATCATCTCTTGGAGATTCTTGAGTCTTCTCTCTGATAAAGACGATTCCCAGGGCAGACTCGTTCCAGAGCTATCAATCAACGGTACTCCTACTGCTACTCTGCAGCTGAATATGAACAGTGCGAACAATATGAGAATAAGCATGAAGTCTCGGCAATTATTAGTCTGAAATGGAACATTTCATATCGCAACTAATGTTCTTACTTTCTCTTTGATTTGAATATCAATAGACGTTTCAAGAAAGTAGAAACAGACTAGAAGGAGAAGAGGAAGAATTACAGCAGGTTTGTAGAACTCGAGACAGGCATATAGTAGGGCAAAAACCAAAATCTAAAAAAATGTATGAAGCAATTTGAGCCGAAACGATCATACTTGAAAGAAATCGATGAAGCACATTTGCTTTTTGAGCTTCTGCAAAGTACTGTCATCGACAACGGCGTCTGAGTTCTAAAAAAATTGTCAAAAAACGCTTGAGACGTGGAAAAGTAAACGAACCTGCCATCTGTACACTACGAGAGAGGCGTTGAAGAGGACAAGTCCAGCCGATGTTAGAACAAATCCTGCAATGAAGAAAGAGAAGGTAAACTCTGTAATAATTTATGGACGGCTTTGAACACCGATTTCTTCGTTTTAAAATGTTCACTCTCACAGGAAAAAAAACAGATATCCAAAACAGACAGACAGATATCCAGAGTTCATGTAACCGATGAGGAAGGAGGTTCGATGATCTGTGCATATTCTCACTTTACTTGCACTACTCACCCTGTTCTAGTGTTCTAGTGTTATATCCCCCTCCTCACATAACACCCACGTACAGTTATTACACCTGTGCGGATAAATATTATTATTAATACAGGCCTACCTCCGACCGACACCACCGATTTCTGCTGATCCAGAGCAAATGCAGCGCTTGCAACTGACGCTCCGACTAGTACTGCCGCAGCCGAGTAGCGGAGAAGCTTCTTCACTAGGGTCTGCAATAAGTCAATGATTTTTTCTTCGAATGCAGTGAATATTGCTCTTCACCTTATCTGTCAAAATATTTGAGTTGTCGCATGTAAAGGCTGTTGCACCGTAGACAATGAGTGTCAGTGCGGGTAAGAGCAGGGCGATGCGATATGCAGTGGCCAGTTCTGTCCATAGAGCGGCTGTTCCCGTGGAGGGCAGAACGATTGCTGACACGATACAGAACTGCATCTGAAATGAGATCTAATTCATTTCTCACTTCCGGAGAAAACTCATGATAGATCATGTAACAAGTGTCGATTTTTTGACTGTCTCTTCTACCCGTCCCGAATAGCGAACTCTACCATGTTCTTTGGCTCTTGATCGCTGTCATGGTAGCCATAGCTATCACTATTGTATCCGGCCCTTGCACGCGCCAGCTCTGCCCGTTGCATGTTCAGCATCCATCCGAGCACTACCACTGCCATTTTTGAGTTTCCTGAAGATTTTGAACTGAAGCGTATTCTATTGGGACAAGTATCTGCACCGAAGATTACGGTTCAAGTCCAGTATCGACGAGCATGCGGATGAATGATTTATCACGATAACGTGAAGTCAAGGTTCCTAGTCGGGAAGCATTAGCGACGTGTGTTGTGGCGAATCTTCCTTAGGTGCGCTAACGTAATTTGGCATCTGATAGGAAACGGAGCAAGGACTGAGAGTAGGAAGAGCATCTGGGTGAGGATCGATTTCAGCAGGGGTTGGAGGAGTAACAGGGGCTGATGTAGTTGCTGCAGGAGCTGCAGCTGCAACTGGTGCTGATTCTGCAGCTGCAGCAGCAACTACAGGTGCTGCAACCAATCTTCTCTGCTCGTCTCCTGGAGACCTAGCAACAATTGTTACGACCATCGACCCCTGTTTAAAAGGTTCACTCTGGAATGTTGATATTTCGATTGCCAAATTACTGCAATCATGTGCTTACCTCTTTTAAGGAACTTTCGTGATCTGTCTCGGCCAGGGCAACTATTTGAAGGAGGATTAGAGCAATCGATGGTAGAAGCAAAGCGATCCGAAATGGAATAGCCAGCGGTTTGTACCAATTTGCGAAAAGGAGTGACGGTAGAATGATAAAGAACAAAATTGTTTGGTGCTGAACGATATTTAAGAGACTGGCTACGTAAGATTCGAGGATTCTACTGTTACGGCTGGACATGGCCATCTCAGATCTTGATCAAAACTGCTGTGAGGGTACCCCCATGGGTCCTAATCACCGTTTGGGACCTTTTACGATCAAAGACCAAAAACCCGAAAAGGGGAGGGGCTTCAAACTTTAAAAAAGAAAAATTCGTAATAAAAAAACGGCGGCACCTAGGTCCAAAGTTAGTGTGGTTATATTATGTACCCACCTAGGCCTTCAAAATCCATTATTGGTCGGATTGAAATTCCGATCGGATCGATTGAAATTCCGATCCGATTGGTTTTTCTTTTTGTAAAAATCAGTTTTTAATTTGCATAAATTCTAAGAAGAAAAAGTGGGTCTCTATTTTTTAATATGTTTTAATGCTTCGAATGCCACGTCGAATGAGCCTAAAAAGTTGAAAATCCCAGGGACCCAACCGCGTCATTCCTGGCCTGCAGAGCGGTCGGAAAAAATAAAACTTTCGGAACCTATGCAATATAGTTTTCATGTTGTTGTGCACATCAAGAGCATCTCTTTCCATATTCACACTTTATATTTCAAATCATTTTGGATCAACTTACGACCGCTCACCTGAGCACCTTGGACAAGGAATGACAAAAAAATGCAAAAGTGGGTCTAGTTCTTTCAGTATGTTGTTGAGCATGAAGTTCCACGCAGAAAATGTTCAGACATTAAAGAGATCGGAGGGACCCAACCGCGTCATTCCTGGCCTAGAGAGCGGTCGGAAAAAATAAAAGTCCACGAAACAGTACAAACTAGTGCTCATTTTGTTAAGCGGGTCAAATGAGGAGGAGCTTATGTTTTGTCTTTTTAACGAATGTCATTCCCCTTTGAGCTATAGCTCTTCAAATATAGGGTTATCTGGGCTCTTTCAAAATCGTTCGGTCCTGTACAACAGAAATTACTTTCGGAAGCAGGCCAAAACTTGAAGAAATCGATTCATCCATGGGACCGACTGTTTTAAAATCTTTCAGTTGATGCATACAGATCCCCTTTCGTCCTGTGCTCAGTAGTGGAAAAACAGAATTTTCAAAGTATTTTTACCGTTCCCTCCCTAACACCCCAGACCTCCTCGACACCAATACACATACTGTGAAATGTTATAAAACAGTCGGTCCCATGGATGAATCGATTTCTTCAAGTTTTGGCCTGCTTCCGAAAGTAATTTCTGTTGTACAGGACCGAACGATTTTGAAAGAGCCCAGATAACCCTATATTTGAAGAGCTCTAGCTCAAAGGGGAATGAAATTCGTCAAAAAGACAAAACATAAACTCCTTCTCATTTGACCCGCTTAACAAAATGAGCACTAGTTTGTACTGTTTCGTGGACTTTTATTTTTTCCGACCGCTCTCTAGGCCAGGAATGACGCGGTTGGGTCCCTCCGATCTCTTTAATGTCTGAACATTTTATGCGTGGAACTTCATGCTCAACAGCATACTGCAAGAACTAGACCCACTTTTGCATTTTTTGTCATTCCTTGTCCAAGGTGCTCAGGTGAGCGGTCGTAAGTTGATCCAAAATGATTTGAAATATAAAGTGTGAATATGGAAAGAGATGCTCTTGATGTGCACAACAACATGAAAACTATATTGCATAGGTTCCGAAAGTTTTATTTTCTCTGCAGGCCAGGAATGACGCGGTTGGGTCCCTGGGATTTTCAACTTTTTAGGCTCATTCGACGTGGCATTCGAAGCATTAAAACATATTAAAAAATAGAGACCCACTTTTTCTTTTTAGAATTTATGCAAATTAAAAACTGATTTTTACAAAAAGAAAAACCACTTTGCGATCGAAATTTCAATCCGATCAAAAATGGATTTTGAAGGCCTAGGTGGGTACATAATATAACCACACTAACTTTGGACCTAGGTGCCGCCGTTTTTTTATTACGAATTTTTCTTTTTTAAAGTTTGAAGCCCCGCCCCTTTTCGGGTTTTTGGTCTTTGATCGTAAAAGGTCCCAAACGGTGATTAGGACCCATGGGGGTACCCTCACAGCAGTTATGGTCAGGATCTGAGATGGCCATGTCCAGCCTATCCTGGAATCTTACGTAGCCGGTCTCTTAATATTTTTTCAATGAAATGCGTCAATACCTTGATTTCCGTTTTAGAAAACGTGATGAAAAATGGTAGAATGAGTGAGCAGCAAGCCACTTCACATGGCCTGACTAAGAACCGATAGTGAACGAGGAAAACCATTGATAGAATAGCTGTCAAAACCATCGAGACGGTGATGAAAATCAACAGTCGAGGCTGGAAAATGGAACTTTTCGAAGCTGAAGTAAGGGCAAAACTCACATCCTTTCCGCTGGAGAAGATAATTCCTGTTGTCAAGGCTAGCAGAAGTCCCAATGGCAAGGTGCCAAGGGAGAAAATGAGCTAAAATATTTCTTTCAATAGATTTATTCGAGATTGAATACTCACTTCTGGAAGTATTCCATTCTTTGGATCTCCAAGACCAACGACTACGCTGAAGCTAATGAGAACGAGCAGAAAAGTGATTTGGCCGAGCAGGGTTTTCGACTGGGAATAGAGACTTTTGATAGTAACATCCAAGCAATACAGATAAATTCCCGGCTTACTGCGGTATCTATGCAGCTTCGAACAAGGGAAGGCCCCGGCTCTTTTCTCTCGGTTGGACGTGGCAGTCGGTATGGTTGCCATCTCCCTGCTTCCTCCTCCGCACGTCTGCGTTGATTGGCTGCGCATTGGAGCAGGAAAGCCCCTACCATGGGTTGATCTGGAAAATTGGGATTCCACGTCCTGAATCCAGAGAAAGAAACAGATATCGAATCGACAAGGACGGTTGAATCGCTTCCAGGCAAACATAATAGCGAGCAGAAAGCTTTATACGGAAAGACTGCAAGAATTGGACATGTTTCACAAACCGATGACGCAAAAAATTAACTTTCGTTTTCTAGAAATTGAATAATAAGACTAATCAGGCATGTTTAGAGTAGCCTGTGCATGCCTCTGATAGTATTCATCTTCCGAATCACTCAGCGAGTTGTAGGATCTCTCAATCCTCGGGGCAGTCTGGATGCTATGTTGTTGCCTCCAAGCCTCAGTTACAGGGGATGTAGCCAAATGATGCGGGGATGCAAAGTGACATTTCGAAATTGACCCGTACTGTGCACTATGATGATTCCTACCACCTTCACTGCTGCTATTGAAAGGAGGATTTGGTGAATTGTAAGAGAGTGCACATTTAGGCACTGTTCCGTATTGTTTACTGTGCTGTTGCTTCCAAACTCTATTGCTGCATGGTGCTGCTGATGAATGACAATGAGCTGATGCAGGTGCTGCAGGCGGCAGCCTTTGATGTTGAGGGCATTGCTTAGCTGCAGCTGCAGCAGCTGGCCTAGCTCGTCGATCGTTCTGCAAGTTCTTCATCAGCCAGTTCTAAACTAGCGATGACTTGTCAAGAAACGCTTTCCGGCCAGGGAAGCGAGAGAGTGTGCGAAATGAGGAGAGTCGTTTCTTAGCAAGCCATCCCTATTCTAAACTTATCGATTCACCTGTACGAGTGCAGCAATCATAAAATAGACGAAGACTAGAGAAGACTCCAACGCGGCGTACCAGCTAGTCTCTCTTCCAATCTTGAAAAAAGGTAGGTTTTCAAGATTGAACAAAGAGAACAAACTGAAAAGAAGCTCAAGCAAAGTTGATAAAAGTGTACCATCCTCCTCTCCTCGTAAAGGTTCAGTGTTTCGCGAGTTCTAGGAGCTTGCAGTTGAAATTCAGACATTGATATGGCTGCAATTGCTATGGAAAAGAGTGCCAAGAAGAAATAGATTGAGCACTGAAATTTTTCGTAGACAAGGGATGCACGGTTGTACATTTTTCACCTCTGTGCATCTGATGTGTTCCAACACATAGAACAGCGCAAAGTAGGTGCAGATAAGGAGGAATATCGGAATCGCAACTATGACTCGGCATAATGCCAGAGTCACTAGGATTCCGATAACGTCAACGCACTGGGAAAAACATCAATTAGAAATCGCATATTTCATTTTTAAAATAAAAAATTAAGCTTACCATGATGAATATGAGAACCACCACTTTACATGGTCCTGTTGTCTCCTCACAGTCATTGCTTGGGTCTGGTTGCTGTACATATCATCAATAACGGAAGAGTAAGTTACAAATCGAACCTCACCTTCCATCTATGCATCACTAAACAGACATTGAACGCTAGTCCTCCAGCCAGTGCGAGAGTGAATCCGCCGATCGACAGGGTTGACGGGTGCAGATTTAGAGTGGATATAGCAGCCGTGATCAAAGTGCCAGCGATTGTGGTTGAACCGGAGAGAATGAGAAGTGTTTTGACCAATACCTGCAAATAAATTTCACAATTGTGGATAAAAAGAGTGAATTCCAGCTCACCCTGTTTCGCCATAATTCGCTCCATCGATTACAAGCAAACGCAGTGACTTGATAGCAGATCAGAGTCACTGCAGGCAATAAGAACACGCATCGAAGTTCGATGCTCAGGCAATCAAAAAGTGTCGCTGCCAAAGACGATGGAAGAACGATGAAGGTTCCGAAGTTGATGGGGATCTGAAGATGTCTTATTGTTTGATAATTTTCACAAAAAGTCAGGTTTCTCACCTTGAACGTGTGCTTCTCGAACATCGCAAAATATGAGGGAGCTAGTGACAGAGCGACGATTTTTGCTAACACAACCATGGGTGACTTATGCAAGAGAGCCATGGACATAATCGCTAGTGAGATGAAAATTAACGAAGTGAAAAATAGAAACAACGTCCTTTCAGAATTCTGTAAAATTAGGAGTAATTTCCCTTCTCATGTGTCCAAATAAACACATTCTCGCGTTTTCTTGTGTTGATATATACTGCCCCCATCACTCCGAAACCAGATATCAAGAGAAACCAGAAAATATGGAGGCCCTGAAATCGATTATCTTATTTAAACTAAAAATGAAAATACCTCAACCCAGACTCCATTAATATGACATATGTAGAGAGTGAATGCTGCCCAGACAATGATTGAGAATGTCAGCCATCCCTGGCGTTCTGCCTGGAAATCAGTTGTATTATTGTTCTCTCTCAGTTCGAATCAGGATTCAGAATAGTGCAGTAACATCGCTGTTAAAAAAGTAAACGGTCTCTCACTTTCCTATGCTCTCTCGCTTTGTCTGACTAGCAAGAGAGCAATGCGAAATGATCGCATTGCACAGCCCTGTTCAGGAATGATAGTCACCTTGCTGAACGGCGGAATCGGAATGCCCGCCTCTTCTTCATCATCGTGGTGATTTCGTGCACGATTCGCGTAAATCATTGCCATCATTCCGAAATTCATTCCTGCTGCCATGCCTGTATGGTCTCGTTTGGAACAATGAGGATTGCAGATATTTCACCGAACGGAACGGCGTTGAATCGAATTGATACACATGTATTGAATAAACGCTTTTTACACGGAAAAAATGAATGGACAATGGAAATATTAATCAGACGAATATTTGGGAGGAAGAACAATGCTATTTACTATTCAGTCAGGTAAATTGAGCGCTACTTGTTTCGGGTTGCAATGGCAAGTTGCGGTGTTCTCAATTGAAGCAACTGATGCTGCTTTCAGCGATAGGATTGCGGGTTCCTCGGCCTTCACGGCTTGTTCAGTAGCAGGTAGCAGTTCCTGTTCTGTGGCATGCGGCTCCGAAACTGAAGACGTCTTTGTTTTCTCTGCCTGGAAGGGATTACAAGTGATTGCTAGAGATTCGAATTGGCTCACCTTCAATAGAATACTCATCATAAGGTAGACTACGATGAGGCAGCACTGCACATTCTGTACGCTGAGGTAGATTGACAACGAGACTTGGCTTTCAACATCTTTCGGAGGAGAGAGAACGTGATTACGAAGCGCAGGAACATTCGAGCAGAGAATAATGACGATAGTGAAGACGAGAACAATGTAATGCAACCAAACGGGCGTCTGAAATGAGCTTTGGTAATTGAAAATCGAGTGCTCTCACCTTTTCATGGATTGGTTCAAGCTGAAACACTAATGCGAAATATAGA
This sequence comes from Pristionchus japonicus, assembly GCA_900490845.1. Lineage (NCBI taxonomy): Eukaryota > Metazoa > Nematoda > Chromadorea > Rhabditida > Neodiplogasteridae > Pristionchus > Pristionchus japonicus. The sequence continues at coordinate 1,218,166 of LS514501.1, forward strand.
GCGATTAGTGAAACACCAAGTAAAACAACGGCCAGGGATCCACTGCGGTAGCCGATGCAGTGATACAGACCGAAAAGTGACAGACCCTGTAAAAAAACTATAATTGGTGCGTCTGAATCTCATACTAGTACATTAAAAGAAGTAGCTGAAAGATCCACTCACTGAGAGTAGAATGATTCCAACTACTGCGAACACTCGCTTGCACGTTTCCTTTAGTGATTCATCGATGCCCGAAGTGAGCTGTAAGGAGTCAGTTACCGATATTATTCTAATTATTTCCAGAAAATAATCACCAGACCTTCAGTCTCATTAGAACAAGACAGCAATTGAAGGCGATGCCTCCAAAGACGATCAGCGCTCCGCCACAGTAGGATGACTGAAAGGGAAGACGCGGTGAAAAATCAACAAAATCAACTTTTAATCAATTTTTAAAATCAACAAAATTACCCTTATAAGAGACTTTTTGAGAAAGTGAAAATATCCTTGGCAAAGTGGAAAAAATCGATCTCCCTCAAAACTGGTGTGCGGGTAGTACTCACCGAGTGTAGCTTACCTGCAGCTTCCGGAATCACCTGGGTCACTTTCCGACGAGCGGTGAAGTATGTTTCATTGAAACGTAACCCAGCCGACTTTGCGATTTCGCAATCGTTTC
>LS514501.1:1219169-1239032 GCA_900490845.1 Pristionchus japonicus
TTTGAGAAAGTGAAAATATCCTTGGCAAAGTGGAAAAAATCGATCTCCCTCAAAACTGGTGTGCGGGTAGTACTCACCGAGTGTAGCTTACCTGCAGCTTCCGGAATCACCTGGGTCACTTTCCGACGAGCGGTGAAGTATGTTTCATTGAAACGTAACCCAGCCGACTTTGCGATTTCGCAATCGTTTCAAACAAGCAGGGGTGCAAAAAATGCGCAAAATTCAGGTGACCATGCACACCAAGTTTCATCCCGATCGCATTCAAACTCGACGAGAAAAATCAATATTTCGAAAAATATTTTATATTTTAAATTGCAGCTCAGCGGGGAGTTATGATAACTCGCTTTTTTATTTCATAATTTGAAAGATAAACTACCCATCTTGCTTCCATAGAAAAATGAACGAAATTTAAAAATACGTATTGGCTCAATTTGTGCAAAGAACGCGCAAAACTTCGAATAAAGTCAGTTCTTGATAGGACAAACTACCGTATCAAAAATTGAACAAAGGCTGCAGCTCCACAGCGCAACGTAGGTTTAGCCTTACTTCAAGACTGTGAATGACTGTAAGAATCAACGAGTCTAATGTGCCCATTGAAAGTATTTTTGCTTCAATTGTTTATTTATTTTAAAGTCAGTCCTCGATTTACATACGGTAGTTTGTCCTATCAAGAACTGACTTTATTCGAAGTTTTGCGCGTTCTTTGCCAAAATTGAGCCAATACGTATTTTTAAATTTCGTTCATTTTTCTATGGAAGCAAGATGGGTAGTTTATCATTCAAATTATGAAATAAAAAAGCGAGTTATCATAACTCCCCGCTGAGCTGCAATTTAAAATGTAAAATATTTTTCGAAATATTGATTTTTCTCGTCGAGTTTGAATGCGATCGGGATGAAACTTAGTGTGCATGGTCACCTGAATTTTGCGCATTTTTTGCACCCATGTTTGAAACGATTGCGAAATCGCAAAGTCGGCTGGGTTACGTTTCAATGAAACATACTTCACCGCTCGTCGGAAAGTGACACAGGTGATTCCGAAAGCTGCAGGTAAGCTACACTCGGTGAGTACTACCTGCACACCAGTTTTGGGTGGGATCGATTTTTTCAACTTTGCCAACGTTGTGAACAAAACTTTTCACTTTCTCAAAAAGTGTCTTTTATGTTTTATTTTAGATCAGGAATTAAAGTGAGTTGAAGAAAAACACTGTTACCATCGAATGACGCAGGTTCAGAGCCAGCGCTGTCGCTGCGATCGATGCGCCTATTAACATGACTGCCCCTGAGCAGCGAAGAAGCGTCTTCACCAGTGCCTGCAAATCGATTTGATGAGTGGCTTCAAATGTTGGTAATTCACAATCAATAGCTAACCCGATTGTCCGACCACTCGCCAATCCGGCAGACACGAGAAGTGAGGGCGTACGCGACGATCGTGATTGCCGGCACAAGCAGCAAGAATCTTTCTTCGCTAGACCAATTCGCTAGATTAGCTAGGAACAGTGAAGGTAGAACTAACGTCAATGCGACCAGGGTCCTAGCCTGAAATCGAATTCCGCCAATAGTTGGTTCAAACTCTTGATAAAAGAAGTGTCTATCAGTCTCACCGTTTTAGCTTGAGTGCAGCACATAACCAAATAGGGCAAGAACATTGACAAGGCGACGAGTCGGCACGGCAAGATAACCAATTTGGGGTCGGTGGTCCAGAGGTTAGGGAAGTTGAGAGAAATTTGCATCGAGGACGTGAAGATCAACAGAACTGTGGAGGGGATGAAGAGCCAGGTCTACAAATGATGTACAAAATGTTCCTTGTTGCGACTTCCATACTTCAGAATTGACAACACAATATTATGGCCACTTCTCTGTATTGGCTGCCAGTATATTCTAAGAGACTATCCATCGTTTTCACTCCCATGCACTAGGAGTGGTTGCAGCAAAAAAGTCATTTTATTTGCTCACCTCTCCCACTCTTGCATCCGCCATATATACTGCCGTGCCAAAGGACCAACAGGGAATTATCATGCCGAAGGGCATTTGTATATCCGTTATTTCTTTGGCGTCTGGCTGAACATTATCGATCGATCACTTATCGAATATATTATCATTTACTACGAAATACGGGTAATCGTCTCTTCATTTCACACACTCTCTCACCGGTCAGAGAGACGAGAGAGTGTGCGAAATGAAGAGACGATTACCCGTATTATTATTTACCCATGAAAAGTAGCCAGTTGCTGCGGCAATCAGCACCACGATGATAAGCATGGTCGCCGAGACGGAAGCAGCGACTTCCTGTGTAAGATGTCAGAGGAGTGTGCAAAAGACAGATGGAGGCTGAGGGAATCGAACCAACGGCCTTTCGATACGTATGCGACTGCTCTACCACTGAGCTAAGCCCCGTTGTTCGACTATCCTCGTGCTCTTGCTATTGGTCTTGGGGTGCGGGCATCTCACATTTCTCTATCTCTTACAACTCCCTTACACCTGTGAAAATGCGTGCTAAAGCAGTTGTTTTATGGAAAAAAATTATAAAAAAAGTGGTAGATTCGTGCAGATTTTGACAGTGAAAACTCATTCCTGATAAAATCTTTGGTTTGAGTTCGGAGCGTATTAGTATCCACATTCCGCAGGCAGTCTCACGAGTCAGAAAAAAAAAGTTTAAGGGTAAAGGTGCTACCAAGCCGAGCGATCTTTCGTACGACAACGCTAGGTGGGACCAACGCCCGCTGCTAGACGGCCTATAATCCACTGCTGTCCAATGCATTCCTGGGAACGCTACCTTCCGCGACCGAACTCACTACCAGAGAGACGAAACCGCATGCGCACTGAAGAGGCGGCAACCGAATTTCGGGCACTCTGCACTTTCCCGGACAACGCCAAATATCCCCAAAACCTCCTCCAATCTCTGAAACCCAATTCATTTGCACCCTGTTGTCCGGAGCGGTGCTGGAGCGGTTTCGAATTGCGCAACTCACTTGCGTCACCTGCCGACCGTTCTGCCCTCCCCTGCTGCTGCCCGAAGACAGCAGCAGCATCTGCATCTGCATTACGGCTGCCAGGCTGGAATGAATTTATTTTTTTTCGCTTTTTTCCGTTTCTGATTCGGAAGCCAATACTGGTCCTGTAAATGCTGAAAATTTTGATATTTAGGAAACAGAGGTATCAGCGCCGACGATTACGGCTTTTCGATCTGATTCAACTTAGAAAGTAATGAAATCCTTTATCTGGAAAACACGTTGAGCAAAATGTACAATAACTCGTGAACTGTGAATGATTTGTTGAACTAATCTGGCAGCAAGAGAGACATGAATTTCGGAGTCTCGGTTCCAGTGCTAGGCATTTGGATCGACACGAATGAGTTGGTTTTAGATTGGATCGTTTTTGGCTCAGCTGCTTTAGGTTTTGTAGTCGCAGCTACGGCTGCGGTTGTTGATGAACTCGTTGTTGCTGCAGGTGCAGCAGCGACCGTCTTCTTTGTAGCCTCTTGCGACGTCGAAGATCCAGATTCCGTAGAACGCTTCGAACGATTTTCGGACTGCAATCACATGTCTTTTCCTGGAACCACTTTGGGTTCAAATTGCCTCCACAAGCGCAGTCATCATGAGGTAGATGAAGAGCAGGCAACATTGTAGCATCCCGATAAAAGCAGCATTTCTCGTATTCCTTTTCTTGTCATTCCGGGAATAAAAATCTTCGTAGATTTCCTGTGTCTTTTTAGCAAAGATCGGGATAGGAAGCATCAGATGAATTGAGTAGAGTATGAGCGATAAGAGAGCGATCATTATGAAGAAATTAAAGATGTTGGAAATCTGGAACGGTTTGAATGGGTAAGCTTAGCTGATAAGAGATTTCGAAATACTGGTCGTCGTTTATTCATTTCACACACTCTCTCGCCGGTCAAAGAGGCGAGAGATTGTGGGAAATAAAGAGACGATTACCCGTATTTCGCATTCTTCAACTCACTTCCCCTCTGATCTTGTCATGAAGATAAATGATGACAAAGCCGAGGCAGAACATAATAATTAACGGAATGAAGACGTCGAGAGCGTTTCCTTTCAATTCGAGAGCCTTTCCGAGTAGGAACACATCCGCACTCTGAAATTGAATTTATCAACCTGTCTTTGAAAAAAAATGTTTCTTGATACTAGAAATCGGATCTTACCATCAACGTAGCAAAAACTATTATGCCGAGAACAATCTTGTGTTTGATTAATTTGTCCACGACTGGTGATGAGTCCTGAAGAACGCACTTTGTTCATAGAACTTGAAAAAAAACTGTGTTCTTACCTCCCATCTGGAGCAATGGAGCTGCGCCACTACTGTATGGATCCCCTACTGCACCCGTCCAACTGGCCACCCTCGGACACGTTGGCGGGACGACCTAAAGCGAGCTATTGGCAAACACTGGTGGAATGCAACTAATGAAGAGTGGCGCCCCATCCTCATCTGAGCGTTAGCGCCTGACATGAATAAATTATTATTATTATTACCTCAAATCTCCTCACGATGAGACAAGCGTTAAAGAAGACAGCTCCAATAGCAACCAGCGCTAGCGCTCCCACGCCCAACTCCAATCCGATATCCACCGTGCGCTGCCAGCTCAACAGCGCTAGAGAGCCCGCCATTGACACGCCAAGTGCTATCAGAACGACCGAGATTACGGTAACTTCTACTACACTTTTATGTAGATTGTCCTGAAGACAGAGATTATTCGCAAATAACAAGCGCAGTTCTACCTTGTCCTTCAGCCATTTACAAAAGGTGCAAACGCTCGCAGTCATTTTGTAGCAGATCAGAGTCAGAGCAGGTAGGAGAAGAATTATTCGAAACTCGATCGAAACACTTTTCAGAAGAACAGATACGAGAATAGGCAATAAGACGAAAACTGTTCCGATTAGAAAGTGCATCTGAATAGAGCATTTTAGGTACTCTCGCACAGCAGGAACTAACCACCACTTTGGTTGTTTTCAAGATTGCAAGATAGGGTACAACCAAAGCGAGCGCAATCGCTGGACAGATTCGTGCAGAAGCACGGCGGTGCGGTGGCACTAGTGTGGAAAGGACCGACCAGCAGCATTGTAGAAAAGATGATGAGGCCTCTCTGGAAAGCAGTCTTTGTTGAAACACACATGAAGCGAACTACGAAGATGAGGTAGATCGCTCTCCCCGCTCAATATGAATACGTTTCGTCGACGCGAACATCCCTTTGGCTACTCTACTCTGGAGAGAGCGAAGGAGGTCAGAGGAAGTATGTGACTCACATCTTTGGTCTTCCTTCCGCAAATGACCATAGTGGCCACGGCAACTAGTATAATCAAGAGCATGAAACCGCCGAAACTGAAGTAGGGTCGCTGCAATGCATAATTTGGCCAATGGCTTGAATGTATAGCGAAAGTGAGGTCAATCCATCGATGAAAAGGCTCTGATACCTCATCCAACTCATTTCCAACCGAAGCACCCAAGCATGCGACTGCCAAGAGTAATATAATCTCGACGGCGTTTGGATTGACCTGGAAACGATTTGCTGAATCGCAATAGAGAAAAGAGTCACACTACCTTATCAATTTGCAGCTCCTCTTCCTTGGCCACTCGTCGATTCTCTGATTGACGAGGGCGGTCATATGAATCATAAGAATCGTAAGAACTATTGCTATAGCTATAGCTCCGATTATTCATCAACATCATCTGTATCATGAAGTATGCACTCATTGCCTGAAATTGCTGAAACTGTGCTGAAACTGCAGTTATTACAGAGATATTGAACCGAAGCGGACGGTTTCGAATAACATCATTGACAACTTGAGAAATAATAAGAAATTTATGCAAAAAAAGTCATACACTTAGTCAGGCTCGTAAAGAGTTGCGTGGCGCTTCGCAAAATGATTACTTTCAACATTACTCGAATAACTAGAGTGCGATGAGCGTTCCATTTCTAATGTGAATGAATCAGCTTTTACTGCACATTTTGGTGCACATGCAGCGGGCTTTGGAGTTGGTACTGGAGCCGCTGCAGGAGGCGGCGGAGCAACGTCATTCAGGAAACGCGCCTCTTCATCTCTCGATCTCGGAACCTCTGGTTCAGTAGTCTTTCTCACGATCTTCTCTGTCTGAAACGCGTCTGACTTGCTGGTTTCTAATGAACAATTTGAACAGCAAACAGGCACGTCTAGGGTACTGAAGAATGGAGAGAAACGTTTATACCTTGGCCAGGACGCTCACCATGAAGTAGATGAACATCATACTGCACTGCAGTGCGAAGATCCAGGCCAGCACATTCAACGTCTCATTAGCCTTCATTTGCATGATGAATTCAAAAACTGGCACTTCTTTGAATATGCTCGAATGTCCGCGATGTAATGATTCAACGCCCATCAAAGCGACTGCAGCAAGAAATGAGCCAACAACAAGGAGAAAATCGAGACAGCTGCATACCTGAAACCATTTCAGTAGGTTTTGACCTCGTTGTAAAAGAGAGGGCTCACCCTGGCCTGAATCTGACTATGAAGATGAATGAAGGCGAAGTAGCAACAAAGGAGTACAATGACGGGAATAATTATGGGGATTCTACAGTCCACGAGAGATTGGTAGATAATCAGAATGCTTATGCACTGAACGATAGATATTGTTTGGGAATGTGAAATGTCAAGAGAATTAAGCTTACCATCATGAGCAACGCAGCTAAACACTTGATTATTCTTGAACAATCCCTCTTTTGCTCGTTCTGTTTCGATCCCTGAGATGATTTGATTATTGTTGGGCCTACCTAGCAAAGCAATACCACAAATCTCTGCGCCACCAGAGAAGCATTGAAGACGAGACATCCGACCAACAGCAAGACTAATCCGTCAATCGTCACGAGTAAGTTGCCCCGATCGAGAACGAATGACGTTGCAGCGATTGTTGAGCTTACAAGCATGACTGCCCCGGAAACTAGGGGCAAAATCTCTACAGTTTCCTTCAAAAGCAATAATTTATACAGTAGTATTCGACCTGAGAACTACGGAACTTGTGGAGTTCACCGGAAAAAATTCCCATCATCCACCCCGACCACCAGCCTCCGTTATGCTATCTAATTTATAGAATGAGTGAAACATATCCGTTATTCCGGGGAACTCCACAAGTACCAGAACTACTGACCTTGTGACGCTCTAGGTTACTGCAACTTCTGCACAAAAGCGCCGTTATTTTGTAACAGATGAGTATCACTGCTGGCAATAAGAGCAAAAATCGAACAGGAGAGTCGATATTGAAGTGAAAATGGGAAATCATCAACGATGGAAGAACAAGAATGAATGAGATCAGAGTATGCGCCTGAAAAACAGTGAGTTCGTTGAAACAAGAGCATACAAAATGGGTCTCGCATGTTCTGCCTATATCGAAAATTTAGTGGTAAACGAGATCCATTTGACGAATGAATAAGAGCGATTACACTCACCATTGACGCTTGCTTCAGTATCATTGCGAAATACGGGAGCGCTACTGAAAGAGCTACTCCCAGAGAAGGAGGAATTTCGTCATGGAACGCAATTGAGATAGCAGCAGATAGGACAAGAACTGATGTAGCGAAGATTAACAAGAGAGAAGAATCCTAAACAAAGCTCATTCGACAATTGACAAGTAATGCGCTTTGGAAGGCAAGGAACCCACTTTTTTTCTTGGCCTCATGAGCAATATACCCGTAAGCGAGGCGATCAAGGCAAGTAATAAGAAGAATAGAAACAGAAAGTATGCAATGATAGGCTGAAATATGATTTTGATTGCATTTTGTTATTGATGAATTTACAGACTAGCGCGAATAGGATTTGGATTTTGATTTTTTCCGCGAAGATCTTGCCATCAAATCAAACTGCAAAATTGACTTCCACGTTTGAGATATTGCTGAAACTCATCGAAATTTTTCGCGTGTCTTTCGTCCGCTCGGTTTCACAAATGAGAATCGGGATGAGTTTCAGAAACAATTTGCGAGCATGCAGTTCGTTTGCGGAAAGATCACCATGTCCAATCCTTCTTCTTCTCTATTTGAGTCTCTTATTCGGAATTCCCTTCTTCCTTTCCTATCTTTTCTCTCCTCCACAATCCTTTCAATACTCCTTATCTTTCTTCGTAGAATGATGTAATCGTGTCTCACCCACCTCATGCTCTCTTCGTGGTCCGCGAGAAGGCAGCAACTTGGCCACCGGAATCGAGCAAACGACGATTGAGAACAGCAATGCGGTTTGCCTGCGTGTCGAATGCGTCTGCAAAGATTCAACTGATCTTGCGAAACTAACGGTTGGCACCAGCCCAATGGGACTAGAGCATGCTAAGGGGCGGATGCTCGATATCGCTCCTACATCGCACAGGCGTGTTCTACGGAACAGGAGAAACGGCTCACCCAATCCTCTAACCCAAACGGTTCACGAGTGTATAATTGATAATTGCGTCTGCTGATAGTCCATCCCATCGCCCATGCCATCTTCCACTGAAAAATGTAGAACTATTCTTGCGGGGTTTTCAAGCGCGGAACTGTAATTATGCAGAGCAATATCAATTTTTCCAACCACTACTTCCGGAAGACGTGCTTACCACTCTTCTCTACGTTATAACTCAACAATAATTACAAAAATGGGCTCAGGCTGCTGTGGAGACATATTTGGCAAATCACCATGAAACACAACTGAGCTGCGCAAAACCTCTGCCCCTCACTATTCAATGCACTATTGCTTTCAATGATCAGCGAGAGAGAATAGCAAAATCAGAGTTCGTAAACTTGACGTACGGCCCAGAAACACAGAACGCAGTACGTAGCATCATGTCTGGATCTCTTTCCCTTCTTTCCCTCTCTCGATGTTGCAGAATCGTCTCTCACTCTTTGCGCTATGGGTTCTGATTGTGTAGAGTTCAAGACCAATGAGGGAAATAACATGAAATAAGAAGACGAGGAAGATACATTCGACCCATAATCAAAATGCGAACATCTAATTCAGGTCCGGGTTGGCGTGCAGCAAACGTGTGTGCATCATGTTTGTGTCTCTCTCTCTCCTACTTCTCGTCTCTCGTTGTTTCAAAGCCAACAATTCATTCAATTTTTCGTGAAATAACTAAGAGGCTTCATAGTCAACGCAGGGAAAGTTCGAAGATATTAATAATACAGTCCGAAAACACAGAACGCAGGGAAGACCTAGTTGACGTGCAGCAAACGTGTGTGCATCATGTTTGTGTCGCTCTCTCTCTCTCTCTCTCATTTCCCTCCTCTCTCCTTCTTCCCCTCCTGTCCAGGAATATGCTCTCTCACCGCTCAGACGGCGCGAGATAGTGTACATAAACAAGAGAGAAGTCCTCCCCTCGCCTCTCGCTTGTTTGCGGGAAACAAGCCTGGGGGACAGGGCCTGCGCTCTCACTGTTCTCCCTCTCTCGTCGGTCAGAGAACCGAGAGAGGCCACTGCATCCAGAGAGTCATTTCAAGCCGAGACTCGACGCCGTAGCGAATCGATCTCTCACCATTTCTTCTCTCCATTCTGTGTGCTCTCTCGTCTTCTCTGACCGTCGAGAGAGCAGGGGGGAGCAGGGAGGGAGCAGTCTTCCCTGGGAGAGAGTGATGTCAGGACTGGTCGGGTGACGTCATATTGACGTCATCGGGGCAGGCAGAGAGGGTGGCAATCTGCAGGGAAGAGTAAAAATAGAATGGGGAAATGAGTCCGGGGTTATTTTCGGCCTACTGATAAGCTGACGAAAATGACGAAAGTAATTAAAATCAAAAGCAGTTTGATGTTTCAGAAACTATTGTATGGAAGCAATGATCTACTCGAGGTCAAAAAATGTCTGAAGGAGTTCCCTATGCAAGAACAGGATGAAGAGTCTTGAACTGCGTCCATTCTCTGCCAGCGATGACGTCAATGCAGCGAGGAAGTGAGGGTGGCAATCTGCAGAGATGCCTGAAATACTACGACGGGGGCTATAAATACTGCGGGAGGGGTAAAAATAGAAGGAAGGAAGCAGATTTTGCCATGCGCAAATGCTAATTAACCGTGGTCCCGGAGACGGAATGTACATATCTGTTGGATTGACGTCAATGCAGCGGGGAAGTGAGGGTGGCAATCTGCAGGGGGAGGGTAAAATAGCCGGGAGTTGGGCTTTGGGCTATTTCCGTTTTTCACAACATGACCAAGAGCAGGGACCTACAGTGCATGCCTTCAGTTCTCAAATGTTCGAATATCTGAAGTATTCTCGTGAGAATAGGGATATTCTGCTCGGATGATAGATTGCAGTTGATTTCGGTATGATGCATTAGTTCGTAGGCAACGATTGACGGAGACGAAGTATGACGCATGAAGCGCATTTAGGCCTGAGATTTTCATGGAGGAGTAAGTATAGAGCTAGATTAGCCGTTGTGCATGTGCATGACGCTTGGACGAGTGTAATCATTTAGTTAAGATTTTTATCAACAAATATTCGCGGCAGTGTGAGATGAGGAACGTACAAAATGGTAGTTACAGATAATGCGCTGGCAGCACGTTGTGAGGAAGTAGATAGGGGCAGTTAGAATTGGACTACTAGTAATCAGGCAAATACTCTAACAGTGTTGTAAGCTGCAGCTGCAGCCACTTCAACGTTAGGTTTCGACTCGGCCTGCTGTTGAAAGCGCAGCCTCGCAGCCGCAGCGCCCTCCTTGGCTCGTGTGTCGGTCTAGAATAATACAGTTTATGAATCAGTCATCTCAATATCCTAATCAAATCAACTGATGGCTATCCTTTAAAATTCGACTTTTATGGGGAAAACATAAATTAGAACTACCTTGAGAAGTGCAGTCATCATGAAGTAGAACAGCAGAAGAAGGAATACCAGAAACGCGAACCAAGCCGTTTCCTCCAGTGCTTTGCCTGAGCAATCTCCTTCCTTTTGCATGCTCTCCAGCGTTCGGATGAGAACATTCGGATGATAACCTACTGGATGAACACCTAATGAGGGCGAGAGAACAACTGTGACGTTATAATCGGAATATGCAAACGGCGCTCATCCAGTAGGTTCTCATACGGATGTTCTCATCCGACCTAGTGCATACCTAGCTGAATAGCCAGAGTTCTTTACCTTTCTGCTCCGGTTCGTACACCACATCCGGGAAAGTGCTGTTGGCGATGATGTTCGACTCGATCAACGGAACTTGCAAGAACATCGAATAGAAAGCAGCCGCAAAGAACCCGACGATCAAGAAGAAGTAGACGGAGTTGGGTGTCTAAAAGGGCTACATTAACACCCCTAGGAATTTCAGAATATTTGCATTCCTGACTAAAAAGTTACAGAAGGTCGAAAAAGTGGCCAGTGACTTTTCGTCGCTACTGTATAAGTTAGCAGTTGAAAAGATGTAGCCATCACATGAGAGCGCTCACCAAATCCCGGATCGGATCGTGAAGACGGGCCAATGCCAAGAAAAGGCAATGAAGAAGAACGATCAGCACTGGAGCCAGAGGTCTGAGCAACTCGAAGGACAGATAGATAGCTAGTAGATTGAGGGCCTGCCATTACCAAAGAATTTGAAATTTGTCGGAGAAATGGTTACCATGAGCACGAAAATAGTGAGAAATCCGAGAGTTCTCCACTTGATATGAGTTGCTTTTTCGTCGTTTTCTCCATACTGAATCACAGAATGATAAAATAAATTACGGATCAGTAAAATTAAAATAAATTAAAAAGAACAAACCGTCAATCTGAGGTCCAGTAAGAACACGTTGAATAAGACCAGCCCGGCAATGAATAGAAGTGTTCCATATCGGCCGAGGTCTCCCCATTTCAGAGCCATCGAAATGGAAGTTATCGATGCGCCAATAATAATCAATGCTCCGGAGATGACTATCACTTGCTCAAGACGTTTCTGAAGTTAGTCATCAGTATGCATAGAGTGCGGAAAGCAAGATTCAACTCTCCTCATCATATCTCACCTTAGTGTATGGGCGCTTATAACAGCAGGACATCGCAAACCATTTGTACGTCCAGAACACCAGTGAAGGAAGGTAGAGCGTGTAGCGAATGCCGATTCCCAGACCGAAAGCCAGATTCGAAGTAAGGACTGTCGGATAGACGATGACTGTTCCGATTAGAATGTGCATCTGGACAGAAATTAGGGTTGTCAATCAGGAATCTGGTGCACATTTTGTTCGAAATTGCTTAGAAGGGTTCTAACAATTATGGTGCTCAGTAATATACCAGAATATCAGAGAAATGAGGTACACGCACGTACCTTTTCCGGTTGGTTCATGAACATAATCAGGTAGGGCACAATCAAAGCAAGAGCGATGATTCGACATGGTTGGAATAGGAATGTGAAGTTTCCAGAGAAGAAAATCGACGTGATCGCGGCAAATGTTAGCGCAATTGTGGTCAGAGTGGTGATGAGAGTCTGAAAATTGCAAACTTTTCTCCATATCTTAGGAAGGTAAACGGAGCGAGAGATAATACACACATTGTCTTCCTTTCTGCAGTGCACAACTGCGGTGAAGTAGAGTCCGAGAGCAGCAAGGAGAACAACCGATGCGACAATCAAAGGAAGAATCTGAACAATGTTCTTACTTGTGGAATTGCCCTTCAACCAGAAGTATCCATACCTCGCTGTTCACAGCCACTCCGGCCACTGCAGCCCAAACGATCAATGCGAGTAGTAAAAGGACACATCGGGGAGTGGAGTTCACCTGTTTCGATGTACGATCTTTAATTTTTTTAAATAGTTGTAGGGTTGCTCACCGTATCATGAAAGAAGCGGAAGAACCTCGACTTGACGTCAAACTCGTCACTCTTGCCGCTCGCCGGACGAGAAAAGGCATCCTTCGTGGTGGTGGATGGTTTGATTTTCATACCCTGGAACAGGAATTATCAGTAGGTAAGAACATAAATCGAAATAAAGTGTGAGATTAACACAACTTTACACATGTCTACGTCAAAGAGGTAACGCGAGGTCAGTCAGTCGTAAAATTTGCTCTGCCTTAGCCTCCCTATTTGTCTGTTTGCGTCTGAGATCTCTCTCGTAAGCAACTAGATGCAATGTTCTTTCGCGTTTCCATGGCAGCCCCTCCCCTAGGCCTCCTCTCCCTCCCTCGCCTCCGAATCAAGGAGTTGGGTGCAAATTTCAACGGTCTCTCTCTTTTACGTGCTCTCTCGCGTTGTCTGACCGAAAAGAGAGCATGGCGAAATAATAGGGCGTGAAAATTTCTCCCTCCCTCGACTCCCAATTTCGTCTACTCTTTCTCTCCCTGTTGACGAGAGCACGGCGCATGACGAATTGTCGAAGTCATGGAAATGCGAGAGTACAAACATAATTCGAATTATATCCATCTGTGAAGTAGGACTGCGTTGAGGTCTCCGAAGAATGCAGAATTCTCGATGAAAGTTAGCATAGACGGAGTAAGTATGAAGCGCGCAGCTCATTTAGATCTAAACTTTCCAGGGAACGACAATTTTGAAGCAGTAAGAGTGGTGGCACAAGAAAGATGTTTATCAACATATTTACGACAGTATGGGATGAGGACAAGATACGCTCATACGGGTAAGATACTGTAGTCATTAGGTGAAATGGATACATGGCCACGGCTCGGAATCATAGCTTCATGCGATCGGAAGGTCAAGGGTTCCATCCCCCTTGCCTCCATCTTCTTTTGTGCACTCCTCTGGCTTCTAGACAGTCGTGAAGAACGCAGCATCATACGCTGCTACTCTTGCACAACTCTTGGCTCGCTCGTCGGTCTAGAACATTACATATCAGAACTCATCAAGCCAGCCGTCACAATGACCCATTCTGCTTTTGATCGAATCAATCCAGGGTGAGGCTTATTTTCATTAAATTTCAAAGGGAAATAGGAGAAAGAAGAAAGAACAACCTTGAGAAGCGCAGTCATGATGAAGTAGTTTAGAAGCAGGAGGAACGCCAGAAACGCGAACCAAGCCGTTTCATCCAGTGCCTTGCCTGAAAGAAAAATTATGTTTTCAAGCCCGAGTCCCTTTTCTGCTTTACCTCTCAGCTCCGGCTGGAACGCCACATCATGGCGGGTACTATTATCGAGATTACTGCTTTCGAACAGCGGAACTTGGAGAAGCATTGAGAAGGAAGCAGCAGCAAATAATGCGACGATCGTGAAAAAGTAGGCAATGTCGGGTGTCTGAAATGTTTGTTTTTCTGTGGGTTTGTAGGAAGATCTCACCAATTCTCGAATCTGATCATGCAAATATGCAAGGTCCAGGAACAAGAAGAAGAGAAATATGATGAGCACTGGTGCAAGAGGTCTAAGCTTCTCGAAGCACAAATAAATCGCCAGAAGGTCGAGAACCTAAAATGGCCATTACATGTGAAATTTCTGAAGGATAGTTACCATCAGTATGAAGATAGTGAGGCATCCGAAAGATTTCCACTTGATATGAGCCACTGTTTCATCAATTTTCGGCTTCTGAATTCATTTGTTTGTTTTTTAGGGAAAACCGAACCCACATCATGAAACACATCCTGATCACCGCTGTTAAAGCGGCAAATATACAACTTGTACCATGCATCCCGAAGCTTCTGAACGACCAATTCAACATCATAATACATTGAAATGCAACGAACCACCAGCCTTAGTTCCATTAGGTACATGTTGAAGAGCACCATTCCGGCGAAAAACAGGAGCGTTCCGAATTTGCAAACATTATCTTCTTTCATAATCATGGAAATGGCAGTGACTGCGCCGCCGATAACTATTGCAGCAGCTGATGTGATTACAAGCTTCTCGGCTAGGCTCTGAAACTCAGAATTCGAATTGAGCCATCGTCAACTAGCTCTTGTAGTTGAGCGCTCCGTCTCTCACAGGCGAGAGAGACCCATGTTTCGTACTCTAAACGCTTAAACTGTCTCACCCTCGCAAGCGTATGCTTCCAACTGCGTAACAGAACCATCGATTTGTAGAGAAAGAATGTCACGGCGGGCAGGTAGAGCGTGTATCGAATACTGACACTCAAACAAACGGCCAAATTCGACGCCAATAGTGTCGGGAACACAACAATCGTTGCAATTAGAGTGTGCATCTAAATGGAAATCATGAATGGAAGTTGCCAGAATTCATAATACCTTTTCGGTTTGGTTCCGACATAGAATCAGATGCGGGAGAAGGAGCGTTAGAGCAACGACACGGCAGGGTTGGTGAAGGAACTCATGGTCGCCAGCAAAGTAAATGGAGATGACAGCCGAGGTAATTAGCGCAAGAGTTGTGATGCTTGTGAGAAATAGCTGAATGAGGTTGATTGAGGTTATGAGATTGAGGTTGCTACCAACGTTATCTTGCTTTCTGTTGTGAACTAGTGCGGTGAAGAAGAGTCCCAGGGCAACGAGGATAATTAGCGTGACGATTATCAGAGGGGGTATCTGAACAAGCCCGGATATCTATTTCGAAATCATTCTATCGCCCAAGCAAATGCCAAACCATAGCACAACATGATACTATAGTGCGAAATACGAGTCGCTGTTTCTTCATTTAACACACCGATAGGAGAGTCGAGATTTCACACTCTACATCATACCTTGCTGTTGACGGCTGCTCCGGTTACCGCAGCCCAAGCGATCAATGCAAGCAATAACAGGAGCGAAAGGATATTTGAATTCATCTGAATTGGTTTGTATTCATTATAAAATCCCTATATTTTCTAGAAAGTCTCTTCTCACCATTCTGTCGAAGAACTGAAGAAATCGCGTCTTTACGTACATCTGAACCGGATTTCGGTCAAATACGTCCCAATTGATATGAAAATGCGAGAAAATGCCGAAAATGCTCACCATTTTGTCCAGGAACTGAAGAAATATCGTCTTGGCATTAGGATCCACACATACGTCACAGAAAGGCCGCGGAAAGTCATCGTTCATGGTGACGGATGACTCGATGTTTATACCCTGGAATAATGTTCAAAACTGAGCACGAGAACGTGAAAAAGACGAGACCAGATTGATGTAAGAAAGCTCTTCTTCAGTCTCTCTGTTTGCCTGAGGCATCTCTCGTAAGCAACTTCTCACAATCTTCTTTTCCGTGCCCATGGCAACACTGCTCCTCCCCCAGGCTCCTCCTCTCGCTGCCTCGTCTCCGAATCAAGGTTGGGCGAAACTTCTACGGTCTCTCACTTTTCCATGCTCTCTCAAGTTGTTAGACCGACGAGAGAGCTTTGCGTAATCAGAGACTGTAATATTTTCTCCCTTCCCTCGCCTCTGAATTTCTTCTTCCTTCTCTCTTCCTTGTTGGCGGGAGCACGTAGACTTCATGAAAACATGTGAAGGCGTGAGTACAAACATAACATCATGTGTCTATTTATCTGTGACGTACGGAATGATGCATACAATGAACAAACGTCTGAAGTAGGAAAAGCAAAATGAAGCCTGAGAAGGCTGAGAGGGAGAGGGACCAGCTGGCTCGAGACAAGGAGGAGTTGACAGCGAAGATCAAGACGCTTGAGGTGAGCAATTCTGTTGGCTATTCGGCACCTCAATCCTCCCCTCCCTCATTCCCTTCATTGCGGCTCAATCGTTCGGCAATCGTTTAGCCAGCCCTAGTAAGCAATCGCCTCATTTTATGAGTATGCTAGGCTATCTTCTTTTTTGGGCTGGCAAACCCTATCGGTTGCAACCGTACTGAACCTTCTTCAAGTATGAATATTGTTACATGCTATACTCAGGATCGTCTTTCTCACGAAAATTCACGCGCTGTAAAGGCGGAGAAAGAGAAGGATAAGGCGGAGAAGGAGAGGGACGAGGCGAAGTTTCTGGTCAGAGTGAAAGCGGAGGCGGTGGATCGCGATGACGAAATGGAGGTATGGAGTTCTTCCATGTTCCCTTATTCCGCGTTCTCTGCAAAGACACTATATATAAATGAGAGGGGGAGTGAAGAAGCAAACTTTAGTGGAGATATACTGGCTTTCATTATTTTGACCATACTTGAGAACGAAGTACGGACCTGACAATATTCTATCACGTTTTCAGAGGTTTTGGATGTAAAGTTACTAAAATTGTGATATTATCAGGCCCTTCGCACTCGTGCTGAGCGAGCAGAGAGGGAGCGGGACAAGGCGCGTAAGCAGCTGGCACATGTAAGTTTCATTCCTTCCACTTTAAACTTCCGTACGAATGTTTCTTACTGAATAGTCATTTCAGGTAGCAAAGTTGCTCATGAAACAAGCCGTACTTACTTACTCAAACTGAAATTGCAGTTGAGCCGTGGATCGATCCAGAAGACCATCAATTGAGAGCAAGAAGACGATTTGGTTGTCTTAATCGTACCAACTCTTCAATATCCTGATTTTTTGATGAGTTGCGAAGTGCCCTCGATTCTGCTCATAATACTATAATTCTATCGTTCTTATAACTTTGTTGTTTGTCCCAATCACGCACACTGGTTCAGTCATGCGCCGTGGGATATATGTCGCGTTGTGTTATGCTATGTCCTCTCCTTATCCTAATGACACCTTCAATTGGAGTCTTACTGCTTGTGCTATTTCGCCCCGAATAAATCATTCGCCTTGTCCTTGAGTAACTTCTCCGAAGGGAACTCTACGCAAGATGCCCACATCGCTGATCGATGTACAGATAAGAAGGAGTCGCACCACACTGTCTCACTGTGACCTCGGTCTTATCATGCGACATTCACTATGATAACACTGTTACTAACGGTATAATCAAGGTTATCATATTACTGATCAATGTTTAGATAAGGACGAGTCGTGAGGGCATCAGTGAGGTGCTGGGAAGAGAGCGGTAACACATGCTAGTGCAATGTCTTAAAGCGTTATTCTTTCGTTTATTTCGGATACTTTGCAGATTTACATAGGCTAGAGTGAGCGATTTAAAAACGAAGCTCCGCCAAAATATTGAATCGGTTGTGGGGTGTGGGTTCTTGGGCGGATCCCTTGAACCCTCATTTTCCTTTGTAATACGGCAGATCACAGATTGATTTGGAGATAGTGAAGAGTCGCACTAGGGAGTCACTATTGAAAGGGAGAGGTGCCGAGAGGAGAGGTAATGTCATCCTATCTTGTTTCTACTTACCCTCTATCTCCCTCTAACTGCCCTATCTGAGTGACTATATGTCTCGAATGATCGTCAGACGTACTCAAGTTACATGATCATTGCAAGATGGTAAGGTTGATGGACGAACCGGGATAAGAACCCGGCGATTCCACTGATCAACATATAATTCAGCATTGACGGCAATGACAAGAGTACTCACTCAGAACATCAGCCCTTCTCAGCTTCTCTCACTTCGAAGTGTGTAATTTGACAGTCCCTCGTCTTGTAACAAGAGGGACGCGATAAACTGTTTCTGGTTTCACTTCCTCTCTCGTTCTGCTCTGAGCTGGGTAGAACAAAGAGGTTTCGCGCTCAAAGTAACGGTTTAGGGAGAGAGAGAAAGCAGAGAGGGTGCTCATTATTTAACTAAGCGAGGAATGGTCCCTCTCTCCGTTTTGCCTCCTATCTTTCTGGTAGAGTGAGACGATACAAGATAGGACGAGGGTCAGCCGAGAGAGGAGGAGGAGGTATTCTCTGGTTCTCCCGACCCCCACACTCCCTCGCTCCGCTCTTCCTCTCCCAGATAGAGGCGGCTAGTAGGAGCGATGTTGCGAATGATCAACCGAGAGGGGTAGATCAGAGTAGGAACAGTATGGTCTGATTCTCTCCCTTCTCGCTCGGAGCAACTCCTTCCTTATCCTATATCTTCTGGTACTGAGGACGCGCACGCAAAAAACTATAAATCAGGCAAATGGAGAAAGGGGATAGGAATCAGATAGATCGATGACATAGGTCCTGTTGTGAGTGATTTATGGCTCACTCGTTGCGCAATGCCTCAGAGAGGGATGAGTGCCACAAGGAACAGACATATCCTCTAACGCCATGTCTCGTCAAACTCTTTCTTCTCCTAGAGGCCAATAACAGTCACATTGTTGCATAGTGCCAACCGAGAGTAGAGAACAAAGGAACTGTGTACATATATGGTATATTTCTTTCCTTCACTCGCATTCTCATATCAGTACTCTCTTTGCAAAGGTCCATCAGTCCGCATGAAAGGACCATCCAAGACTCCATAGAGCTGAGTGACTAGGAACAAGGGCTGTCCGCTGTTGCAAATGGTCAACCGAGAAGAGTAGACAGAGGAGAGATCTGTGCATATTTCTCTCCTCCACACGTGTTCTCTCCTCTATGTGTCAGTAATCCCTTCATAAAGGCCCATAGGTCCGTATATGATTGCGCAAAGGATAATCCATCATTTCAGAGATCTGAGTGACTAGGAACAAGAGCTGTCCGCTGTTGCGTAAGGTCAACCGAGAAGGGCAGAGAGAGGGGGGGGGGGTCTGGGTGCTCTCTCTTGTGCACCTGCTATCTCTCCCTGCGCAACACTTTTCACGTCTGGTGGAAGGGCCGAGCACTCGCACCCTATGGGACTGTCCAGAGGAAAGTTAGAGACCGAGAAGAGACGAGAGAGGAGGAGGAGGCGGGACAACCCCCTCCATTGGTCAACGGACCATCCGAGTTGGCACTGCACCAAATTTAAACACTGTCTCTCCCGTGCGCTTCAACTGTTGTTGTTCATTACTGTTTTACCTGCTTTATAAATTGCTTTACTATATTTTTGCGTTTCAGAAGTGGAGATGCAATTCGCTGTGAATGAGCGCGTCTACTGCAAGGTAGTCTTTCGTTAGTCTTCCACAGTCTTTCGTTACGGGTAACTGTTCCCTCTTCTGGGACGAGTGATCCTTATGGTCAGTTGAGAGGGGAACAGAGCAAAAGGGGGAGGGGAGTTGGCCAATGGTCTGGTTCTCTTCTGTACACCTGCTATCTCTTGCTGGGTAACTCTTCCACATCTGGTAGAGGGGCCGAACACTCGCACCCTGTGGGACAGT